>BHFT01021158.1:40326-119806 GCA_004320025.1 Laticauda laticaudata
CTTTCTTTCTTTCTTTCTTTCTTTCTTTCTTTCTTTCTTTCTTTCTTTCTTTCTTTCTTTCTTTCTTTCTTTCTTTCTTTCTTTCTTTCTTGTTTTTTAAACTCTTTGCTGGATTAGAGCTTCTACTCAGCGTTGTTTTGTTGCTGGAGGAGAAGGAATGCTTGCCCAGAGATGCCTCCGCTCCCTTTACTCAAAAAAACGCCTTGTTCCAAAACTAAATGGAGGCCTCTTTGGGTCTTTCTTCTCTATAAATTGGCTTTCCTGCCCTCACTTTAGCCTCACAAAACAAACATTAGTTCCTATCGCCTAGTCAGGATGAGAACTCTGAAGGAGAAGGAACTCAAACACTCATTTCTCTTGCTAAACCAACAATGTAAAAACCTTTAATCTTTTCTGTTGATGAGAGGAAAGAATCAGGGGGTGTTTTCCCCCCCTTTCTTTCATTTTTTTTCTTGCCAATGTTAAGTAGCAGGTTGCTTGGATGGCTCCCACCGACCGTTTCCAGCTCCAGCTCCTTCAAACATCACTTTGCCATTAGCCCTGCGTTAGTAGTAAACATTTCCTTATTTTTCCTGGCACATCAGAAAAAAAGCCCACCCAAGTTTAGCTGAGAGTCAGAGCCGGTTCTGTGGTAGCATCTTCTGATCCTGCAGCAGAAAACAGAGACCAAGGTTAGGATGAGGTTGGCTTCTGCTGGTCTTCTGGTCTTCAACAACAACAACCCTATAAGATGTGTTCTCTTGAAGGCCCATCTCATCTACGTTCGGTTTCAGCAGTGGCCAGCCAGATGTTTTGGTCAGTTCAAAAAGACAAGGAAGAGGGTGACCATCTGTTTCCCATGTTGCTTACTTAGCAGAGACCATGTCAAATTGGGTAGCTGTGATTTAGGAGGCTGCTGACAGCTGAAAAACCAACAGTCATTGAAAGTTTTGGCCTTCGGTGAAGCTGCTCAGTCTCTTTCAAAGTTTTTTAAGTTTGGTGACCAGCCTTGGCAGAAAACTTTACAGTTTGACTTCGAGTAGTGTGTATTATAGAAACAAAACAAGCTCTGGAAAACTTAATCCATGAGGCATAATTCATGGTATGACTTGGGACTCAATCTGAGGACCATCTAAGGGTTCTTCAGATGTTGCAGAAGGAACCAAGACCTAGGCCTTCACTGAATGGAGTCAATGAAATCAGGGGTGGGATCCAAATTTCTTAACAACCGATTCTGTGGGCATGACCTAATTTGTGGGTGTGGCTTGGTGGTCATGTGACTGGGTAGGCGTGACTTGATTTGGGTATGACTGGCTAGGCATGGCTTGTATGCAAATATTGTAAATATTTATGTGAATATTGAATTTTTTATTAAAAAAAGAGCAACTTTTATCCAAAATAAGGCAAAGCAGATTGAGCTGCTTGCAGAATCACAGCTTCACTCCCAGATCTACCTTTCTGCAATCTGCTGCTTGTGTCTGACCTGAAAAATAGAAGCTTCAATCCAAAGGAAGGCTCAGCTCTGCTCTCAGGCCACTTCTCTCTCCCCCAACCACCTGAATACCACCCTTGACTGGGCCTCAGGGAAGCCTCCTGGGCGAAGGTGAAGCAGTACAACAGCAATTTAGATCAGCTAGAAAGCAAGTAATCCATCGATTTCTAGCCAATCTAAATCTCATGGCACAGCTGATAGTCAGAGCTGCTGATTATCGTGGGGAAGGAAAAATAGCAACTTACCAAAAATTAGGCAAAGGCACCATGTAGGCAAGGTGCACATATGAGATAAGGAATGACTGGGTGGGGCGGGGTGGGGCCAGCCAGTGGCGCAATTTGCCAGTTCTCCAATGACACGTCTTAACATTGTTGGCCAAGATACCTTAGCCAGACATGGCCATCTTAGGGTGGGGACTTACTTTACGCCAAATCTGACTTAACAATCGTCTCATTTAGCAACATAAATTTTGGCTTTAGTTGCAGTCTTATGTTGAGGATGACCTGTATAGCTGAAGTTCATGAGGTCGAGAAACTGTGAACCAAAATGTTAGATTTAGTCTGCGACCTTGTGCAGGATGGAGGGTGGTAGGAAGCTGGAGAAACTGAAATTATTCTATCCTCCTTCTCATCCCTCAGAAATCAGAGATGATTCAGAGGCCTAGCTGACCCACATGGAGTCTAATTTAGTCACTGGTATAACTATTTGCTAACGTGTTTATAGAAACTGATACCCTTCTCTGCCACTCCCTGTCCAAATGCCGGCTCAGTTCAAAATGTGTCTCCTCGCTGTCTGTCTGAAATGGACTCTGCCAACAGATGCTCTTCTTTGGTGGTTGCATCTCTGCCCACCACTCGCGTGAGACGGAGACCAGCTGGCAAAGTTTGTAGTCGGTGATTTACCCCCCCACACACATACCAAACCTCCAAGGGAAGCTGCACTTCATTCAGGGGAAGAGCTTAAGCTTTTTTTTTTTACAGCTGAGATGGCGTGTTTGGCTTCTATCTCCTTGAACCCTGCCCTTTCCTGCATTTGGCTGTTTTCAAAAAGAGCTTGAGCCCAATGATTTTGTTCATGCCTTAGTTTAAATCTATAGTCCTATAAAATAATTTTCTGGGGAGGCAATCCTTTCTATCTTTTATATATCATCTATCTTTGTCTTTCTCTCTCTCGCCCTCTCTTTCTGTCCCTCTCTCTCTCTCTCTCTCTCTCTCAGCATCTCTGTATCTCTCTCTCTCTCTCATCTGTCATCTATCTATCTATTTATCTATCTAATCTATCTTCTATCTATCTTATCTATCTATATCCATCTCTCCATCATCATCTATCATCATCTCTCTCCTTCTCACTATTATCTATCTATCTATCTATCTATCTATCTATCTATCTATCTATCTATCTATCTATCATCTATCTATCTATATCTATCTCTCTATTATCATCTCTCTCCTCACTATTATCTATCTATCAATCAATCAATCTATCTATCTATTGATCTATCTCTCTATCTATCGATCTATCTATCTTCTATCTATTTCTATTATCACCATCTGCCATCCATCTAATCTGTCTGTCCATCCAATTAACCATTCATCCAACTATTCACCCATCCATCCATCCATCCATCCATCCATCCATCCATCCATCCATCCATCTGTCTTTCTTTCTTTTTAATCTCTCTTTTGCCTGTCTGCCTGCTTGCCTGTCTATCTTTGTTCTTTTGAGAAGTTTTTATTCATTTATTCATAAAATTTATTGGCTGCCCATCTTACCATTTGGGTGACATTTCTTTTTAATACCTGCAATTGATCATTAACACAGGATATCTGGTCTTTGTACAACATTCATGGTGGTGCAGTGGTTAGAATGCAGTCCTGCAGGCTACTTCTGCTGACTGCCAGCTGCCTGCAATTCGGCAGTTTGAGCCTCACCAACTCAAGGTTGACTCAGCCTTCCGTCTTACCAAGGTGGATAAAATGAGGAACCAGATTGTTTGGGGCAAGAGGCTGAAAAGCCCTTAGAGAGGACTGTGAAGCAGTATGTATATAAGTCTAAGTGCTATTGCTATTCCCGTGCAGGTTCTTGGCTTGGCTGGGTGCTACTGACAACTGGGTATATAATTTCACCTCCTCCCTCTTATCCTGCAAGGAATACAGAAATCCTGTACACTCTATTTTGGGAAGAATCTGATCTTTTTAACTTCAAAACTCAAAATAGTTGCAGCATGGGTGTGGGGGGAAGCAACTCCCCAAGAGGAAAAAAAAACTTGGCAAACTCTGCTACTTTTTGCTCTTATTCAGGCCTGATGAGCACTAGCTTCTATTTTGAATGGCAATGTTTAAATATAGACTTGACCTATTAAGACATCGTGGAAACCCCTGTCAACGATATGCTGTTTCAGCATTCCAAAGACCATCTCATGAGCAGATGGAGGCCTGGTGGAAAAGAAAAGGGGCAGAGACAGTCAAAAGGAAGGGAAAGAGGTAGAGTTTGCTCCAAGACTTGTAAAAAAAGTCTCATGAGAAAAAATGTCACCTTTAATCTGCAAGTTCCTTGCAAGACAGCCCCAAGAGATTAGGCCAGTGTTTCTCAATCTTGGCAGTTGAAGATGTGTGGATTTCAACCTTGGCCACTTGAAGATGCATGGACCTTGGCAATCTGGAAGCTGTGTGGACTTCAACCTTGGCCACTTGAGGACATGTGGCCTTCCAAGAATTCCACAGTTGGCTGGGGTATTCTGGAGTTGAAGTCCCCATGTCCTCCAGTGGCCAAGGTAGAGAAACTCTGACCTAGGCTCATGCAGCAAAAGAGAGGATGGATGTCATGGATGTGAATTAAGAAGAATTAAACCCAGGAGGACTTGACATAGTGCATACAAAGTCCAACCTTTTGATGGAGCTTCTTACTTAGCCCAAACAACAGGTCCCATTGGCAAAGCGGGGGAAGGATCAAAAGAGAGAATTCGCCGAGGATTGGAAGAAGTAATCCAGTTCCTCTATTCATTTTACACCTCCAACTTCTGGATCAAATTATGTTGGGTCTCCCCATTTACCCTTTAAGTCCTTAGCTATTACCAGGTGTGGCTTAGAGCCTAGTCTTCATCTAAGCCTGGATCCCAGCCATGTCTGAGTCACCCTCAAAAGAATTTTCCCGCTCCCTCTGATGTTTACAAAGACTTTGGGAAACTACCGTCTTGGGAACAGTGTCCTCTTAAGTCGCTTTCCCATAAAAGAAATCCCACAGATGTGACTTTACATTCCTTTCATTTGTTGTCGATGCTACAAACACTGACGGCTTTGTGCTTTGTGACTTAAAAGCGAGAGAACGAGCATTTCCCCCCCCCCCTTGTTTCCCNTTCCCCCCCCCCCTTATTTCCCAATTAAACCATCGACAGTAGCAGGCGGGCTCGCCCCCTTCCTCTCTGCAGCGCACAATTCCAGCTTGCTTGGAAGACTGCTGCTCTCTGTTGAGAGTTGTCTAACCAGGGCTTAAAAACCTTGAGCACGACCATTAATTCTAATCTGTCGTACTTTGGCTGCTTAATTTATATGTCTGCTGGATGACTCGGGGGTTCAGGAATGCTTTAGAAGCTCTAGACCCTGCACAAATGACAGAAATGAAATGTGTGCATAAGGGTTCCTGCGAGTTTGAAGTAGGCTTTGCTCTCAATGAAAAGTCATTGACTGACCAAAACCAGCGGTGAGGGTCATTCCATTGACTTTGGGTCCAAGCCAAGGTCATGCAATGTGAAGAGATTAACTGAAGAGTCTAGAACAAAAAGTTTTTTTACATCTTCTGGACACTTGGACAAAGCTGTAGACCAGGAGTGTCCAACCTTGGCAATTTTCAGATTTGTGGACTTCAACTCCCAAAAATTCCCCTGACACCCTTTCTATAAACTATTTATCAACATTTTTGCATTCTGGAAATGTAGTTGTGGGGTTTTTTTTTTGGTAACCATAGTCATTGGAATGCCGAAAAACATACTTATATATTCTTGCTCCAACTCATAATGGAAAGGCAATGAAATTCACACAGTCCAACTTTTCATCCCATCTTTAGTTTAGCCCAAAACACAGTAGATGATGGAAACAATTCAGCTCTGCTTTGTTCAGACAATAGTTGAAATTTTTCCCAAATTTTAGTTACCAGATGTTCAGAAGGATATCTTTGACTGCATCACAAGGAAAATTAAAAAAGAAACTACTAAAAAGCTTCGAGAATAAACTTTTTAAGGAGAAATGGAAGGAATTGGGTACGTTTAGTGGGAGGAAGAAGTTTACGTTGCCCTATAGATGGTCGGATCCAAAGATTTGAAGAACCATCAGATAGTAAATGTGGAGGAAACGTATTTTATATTGTTGTATGAATATGGGAATTTTTCAGATCTTTCAACTCCCAGAATCCTCAAGAATAGCCACTTTTGTCTGGAAGATTCTGGGAGTTGGTGTGGTCCAGTCCAAATATTTAAAGGGTGATAAGATGGAAGGTGGAAGAAATGCATTCTCCACTGCTACACAAATACGGCAGCTTTCCAAATCTAGGATTTTCAACTGTTTGGATGGATTCTCAGAAATGGCCATGTTTGGCTGGGAGGTTCTGGGAGTTGGAGTTCACACATCCCATGGCATGGAACGTTGGTCCATAGGCAAGGCACGAAGAATGAGGATTGGAAACTTAGGAAGAATAAGAATGGAACAATAACTCTTGTGTCATGGAACAGATTTCTAGAGAAGATGGCCGTTTCCATTGTCAGTGGTTTTTAAGTAGTGTGTGGATGCTATTGATCTGCTATATGGCTGTGTTTGCACTGTACTCTTAGCTTGCTCCTTAACAAAGTTAAGTGCTCGCTTGGTTAGATTTAACATCATTTTTTTTGTGTATCTGTGCATGTGCCTTCGCATTTTGGATGCATGCCACCTATTTTCTTTTATAGTTCAATCTGCTGTGCAAATGTTGATTTGTTAACCTGAGTACGTGAGTTGTATGATCACCTAGTTTTCTCTCTCCCCTCCCTTCCCTTTTGCTGTAGTAGAAAAATATGTTTTGTTATGTCTCACAGCTACTCACCTTCTGCATGTTGAGATGGTTTATAAGCTCCTCAACTTCTATCTTAATGGATCCCAGGTTCCATTCTGTATTTCTGGCTGGGGGCATCTATTCTGAGAGGTAGACTTGTCCTTGGTCCACATGTATAAATAGGATACATTTGCTGTTTCATTTCATTGAGGAGAAGTGAAGTGAAGGACACCATTGCTGAAAGTGGTCCCCCCCAAAAAAGCTAGGTTCTCCATTAACCAAGTGGAAGTATCTGAATGTTCTTCTCTTAGACCACCAGAAATGTTACTATGATGAGGTTCCTTTGGATTCTTCCTTGAGATTAAGTTGCTGAAGCTAAATAGAGTGCAGACAGATATAGACTTTGTAAAAGGTTGTCCATTATGGTTGCAAACCAAGTGGAGGTTCCAGCTTGGCTGGGGGAGAAATACTGTATTTCTCTCCCTCATTCTCAGACATATTGCTTGACTTTAGACAGCATGCTAAACTCCCAAGGCAGGTGAAGAACTCCTGTGTACCCAGAACAGATGATACTCCATGAAATATGGTGGTTGAAACTGAAGGTCTGGCTTACACTATCTAATAAAGTAATGGTTGGGTTTCCACAACATGTTGAACCATGAAGAAGCAATTCCATTTGAACTCAGACTAGCATATTGTGTGAATGTAGGTCTTAAGCATTGAATATCTTCCATCTCCACTTAGATCAGGTCCACATGTGAAGGTCTAATTAAACTGATTTATTGCTACTTGTGCCTAAGCACAGGAATCTTCTCAACTAACTGTTAGCACCTGCTCAGAGTTAGGTATGGGTCAATGGAATTCAAGGGAAGTTAGTCTTCTTGTGGCTACTAGGCATTCTAGGCTGATTCCTCTTTTAACTCCATCCTGAGGTTCTACCACTCCTTCTCTTACATCGACAACTCATGATACAACTTTTGGAAGGACTTGTGGGCTTCATCCATGCTTGGGACATGTTCTCAGGATTTTGCATGTGGCCTTCTTCAGATTGACCTCAGCATGTTCTCCTTCCCTTTTTTCCAGAAGTTTGCTAGGTTGCATCCAGGGTCAATCGATCTGCCTACCTGCCATGGAAGGGGATCAGCCAATTTGGAATACATGGATTGCTGTCTTCAACCTTAGGCCTTGGGAGAGGATGTATGAGTCACCAGATCCTGAGGATGGTTGGCAGTTCTAGGGAACATTAGATGAGGAAGCTTGAGTCACTTGAACTTCCTTTTCTCTTCCAATTAAGTGATGTTCGATGTCGGCCTCGAGTCATCCTGGCAATGAGAACAATTGCCTTCTTCCATGCAGGAAAGGGTAAATCAAGCCTTGACTAGATTCAGTCAACCCCAGGCAGCTCATTAAGCACATCTGAAGCTTGCAATATGGCATCCTGTCAACCAGGAATTCCAACATGGACAATGGAGAGAAAAAGACTTTGGGCTTACATTTAAGATTATGAGGATAGAGGTGGGAAAGGTGTCCACAAGTGTATGCTGATGGTGGGCTCTTTTGACCTACATCAATACAACTGGAAGAAGCTTTATTGAAGACCATTGGCTACAGTACAAAGAGCTGAAGAAGCAATGAATTCTCTCAGCAAGAGTTGCTGCCAAGTGTCCAGGGCAAGGGCTGCATAACCACGATCAAGAATGAGTTTGAGAGCAAAATCCAGTCTTGTGTTCCACCAACTGGGAAGAAAATTCCCTCAAATGCAATAAGGCCACCATATTTCACTCTAAACGAAGCAGAGTAATGCACATGAGCTGGATTGTCCCATCTCACCCCACGTGGTTGAAGTCACATAAAATGCTTTAGAGTGAACCAGACTTCATGTCAAGAGGATGTGACATCAGTTGTTTGGCTCCTTGAGGAAGACATTTCGGTTTTATTTGATATAGAACGCAGAAGATAAGAGTTCCCTTTCTTCAGCTTTCTGGTCATTCTTTACCAAGAAGACTGTCAACACTTCCTTGATGATGGCAAACTAGCTCAATCAGTCTCGGTGGAATTGGGTAGCTCTGGTTCAATATGCAGTGGAAAACTCCAAGAGTAGTTTATATTTTCTGGAAGGAGAAGAAGCATCAAGAAACATCTAAAACCTTCTTTCTAAATAATTTCATTCTACTGTACTTTACAAATTATTATTGAAGCTGAAGGAGATTTACCTCTCTCTATCTCCATCTCCTCCATCATCTCCTTCATCTCCATCAGTTCCATCATCTCCATTAGTCCTACCATCTGCACCTCCATTTCCATCCTTCTTCTCTTCTCCATCATTCTATCTCCATCATTATCTTCTTCATCTCCATTTCTCTATCTCCATCTCTATCATCTTTATCTTCATCATCATCTCCATCTCCCTATCTCCATCTCCCATCACCTCTATCTCTATAGCTCCAGACACACAGATACATATGTGCACAATGCATACTTGCTCCATGAGAGTAAATATTTACCTTTGTTTTTAATTATTTTTCGGAATGGCTTTTGAAAATTAAGAACCCCATTGGCTTGATTGGCCTTGATTAGGAAGCACTGTTTGATATGTTGCTGAATCTTTTGCTTTGACATGGGACCTTCCAACTTTCGGCATGTGGCTGCCCCCTCAAGCCATTCCCAAATCATCTAATCTTTACAGCTGCATGTAACATCACGTTTTCTTCACTGGATTGGAAACGTTGGAAGACAGCAAAGAACAAGGAGGTGGAGGGGAGGAGGCTAGGAGAGAATGAAAGGCCTATCCCTTAATTAAAAAAACCAACACATCAGACTGTTGGATAATTATGGCTTTAACTGCAGCTCTCACACAAGGGACTTGAACCAGGCAGTGTTTTATAAGGGTAAGTTAATTAATATTTATATATTACCTGGAATGTGCAACATGACCAAGAACACACTTAAAACAGGGTTATAAAAGAGTGAAGATCTGAAATGGTTTTCACACCTTCTCAGCAAATTTTATTCTCTTTCTTGAGCTGTTTGATGTAATGAATGCTGTTTTGGGGGGTAGTTGGATGCCCCTTTTGCAATGTCAATGGACTGCTTTGACAATGAGTCCTTGCAACTTCTCAGAAACTCTCTCCTCTCACTCTCTTACAGGAGGGTTTCCCAATCTTCATAATACCCACTCATGAAAAGACCCTTTCTCATCACTAGTTCTTCACCCATGGTTCTCCAGACAGTCATGTTTATATCTGTCTGCTGATTCAGACTGCCTTTTCAGACATGTGGGCTCCCTTGGATTCAGTGAAGTTGGAAAAAGAAGGTTGCTCCAATAGGCTGCCTCTCTCAAAGAACTTTGGGTCCTCCTCAGTGTTATTAAATCAATTTATAAGAGTAAATTGATATTCTAAAGAAGAGTCCTTCAGGAGAAGCAACTGAGAACCACACCTATAATACCGCATCCAGTTTTGGTCATCACACTATCGAAAAAGATGTTGAGGCTCTAGAACAAGGGTCTTCAAACCACAACTACATTTCCAGAATTCCTGAGCTTACAGGACTGGAGGAGGAATTCTGGGAGTTGAAGTCCACAAGTCTTAAAGCTGTCATGTTTGAAGACCCCTGCTCTAGAAAGAGTGCAAAGAAGAACAACCAGGATGATTAGGGGACTGGAGGCTAAAACATATGACAAAAGTTGGCAGGAACTGGGCTTGGTGAGTCTAGTGAAGAGAAGGACCAGGGGAGGAATGATAGCAGTCTTCCAATATTTAAGAGGCTGCCACAGAGAGGAGGGGGTCAAGCTACTTTCCAAAGCACTTGAAGGCCAGACAAGGAATAATGGATAGAAACCGAACAAGGAGAGATTCAACCTGGAAATAAGGAGAAATTTTCTAATGGAACAAGCAACCAATGGAACAGAAGTTGTCTTCAGAAGTTGTGGGAGCTTCACCACTGGAGGCTTTCAAGAAGAGATTGAACTGCCACCTGTCAGAAATGATGTAGGGTTTCCTGCTTGGGTGGAGAAGTTGGACTAGATGACCTACAAGGTCCCTTCCAACTCTGTTAATCTGTCTCTGTATCTTGAGCTTGGATGCCTTGATAAATAGGCCCTCTGGAGACCTCTGGCCCAAGACAATTTAGCCTAGCTTTGGATTCTCCTCAGTTCTTCTGGTTCTGTTGACTCAGTTCCTTCACTCTCAAGATCAAAGTCTTCAGGTTCACTTCCCCTCCCTAAGGAAGATAGCCTTTCCTTATATTAGATTTGCCACATCTTTCTGGAAGAGTCACAAAAGAAGATGAAAAGATCTGAGAACATCCTTGATCGTTTGACAGCTGACATTTTGGTGGTTCCAATTCGTTCCCGTACCCGTTGCCTCCTTTGGGTGCTCTTAAACACAGTGTCTTTCTTGTGCTTAGGCACAACCATTGAGTAAATTTCTCAAACCACTAATTACAGGGAATGGAATCTAGTCTCTTTCATCCTGGGAGCGACACGGCTGCTGGAAGGAATCAAAAGGGAAAACATGAGGCATTGAAATGCTCCAACAGCTTGCTGATGTCTGTTGGCATCGAGAGCGATAGCTTTTCTTCTTCTTCTTTTTTCTTCTTTGTGCAAATTTCCAGAGGAGCTAAGTGCAACAGAAACAAAAAACAAAGCTTACTTTTTCACTTCTGGCAACAATTAGAGAAAGAGTTATCTACTTGATTTTTTTTTCCTAGTATGACGATCCACAATCTCTGAAGAAGCATCGAAGTCTTTGATTCTAAGAGACACTGATTTGTGTCACTGTCTCTAGTTACCTTGGCAGGTAATTGTGGTGGATAATTATGGCCAAAATTACTTGGATGTTGGGCCAGTCTTTCAACTTGAACTATTATGTGGCAACTTATCCTAGATTTCATCTTAGCTTCTTAAGATATTCCCCCCAGGAAATATCTTCTAGTCAATCTAGCACTCATCATTACAAGACCAGTAGCAAACTATCGATGGAGATTGTTGAGGAAAGTTTTTCTATTTCTCTAGTGTAGCTATTTAGTTGTGCGTTTGATTTCTGGAGGGGCTGAAAATCAAATATGGGAAAAACAACCATAGATTTGAAATCAACTTTGCCCTGAAGGCAGGTGAGATTAGCAGACAGAGTCAAAGAGTAAGCAGTAAGTTAAATACATGTTGGACAAAGCAAGAAAACACAACAGGATCTCAAAATGGAGGAAAAAATTCTGTGCAAACTCCAAGCTGAAACTAGTGAATAATTTAAAACTTTCAAAAGGGTTATTTTTTTAAAAAAAAGCTGTGTTGTAATTATGAATGGTAACTGAATCATTTTAATAAATTGCATTGCTTGTATTTTTTTTTTTTACTTTTGCAATGTGTTTTGAAGCCTTGTTAAAAAAAGCAAAGGAACCAAGGTGACCATTGATTTAAAGCTGAAGAGATCATCAAATAGCTTGAAGCTTAGTAGATCCACCATTGTATCTTCTCTATCTCCTAAGGTTGTCCAAAAGGTAAAACATAGAGAAGACATGACACTTCACTGACTTCAACTTCAACTCTAGAAATACAATGAGTCACATTATTCAAAAGCAAGCCAAGATATTTCAAAGTATGTAGAGCACAGTTAGAAAATGAAGAAGGTCCCACTGAAATCAACAGATATAGTTAAGCATCTGTTCCGTGATATTTTAAAACACTGATCATCTCAGATTTATGGATCTCAACATCGAGAAGATCATCATTCATGCACATATCTCCTTGCTCCTTGGCCCAAACTTGTGAAGCAGAGATGGGTGTTTAAGGCAATCCCAGAGGCAATTTTTAACAGTGTGATGAGTTATTGCAGATTTCTGACCACCATATTCATGGCTCTTGTTGGCCATCCAAAGAACCAAGCTAAGATACAGGCTGCTCAGGTGGCTGAACCCTCAAACATGTCCAACTCCAAGCCCAGGTCCACCTCAAACTAATTCCTTGTTGTTTCTTCAGTTAGGTTAACAAAACAGCGAAAAGCAAAATGACCAGGACAAGAAACATGGCCTTCAAACCATCTCTTAGCAAGCTTGGTAAGACCTCACAGCCTCCTTCCTAAATTCAAGCCAGGGTGCTTCCACCCACTTGGTTAATTGCTGTTAGCAAGCCTGGCCTTGTAGTGGGGTTAATGATTCACTTATCGAGCTGATTGGTTTTTTTCATATCAGTTCACCCAACCCATCGGGTGCTGAAACTGGACAGTTTATTTGTTCAGCCATTGACTTTTGGAGGTGGTAATCAAGAAGCTTAAGAGCTCAGGCGTCCAAAAAATTCCGGAGATGCTTTCCTTGGCTCGTTAAAGGAGAACTGTTTGGGAGTTGACAAATGAGATGATGGAGGGCAATTAGCAAAGCAGAATAATGTGCTGCCTTATCTGTAAGCAATGGGGGGGGGGAAGAAGGCAAGAATTCAGAGGGCAGGTTAAAACCATGGACTTCTGACAATGAGTAACTTTTGTCTCTGGAAAGTGATCAGCACTCTGTGCTTCCTGCCCAGTTATAAACACACCTATTTAGGTGGAATTTCATCACCAATTTATGGCTGAAAGAAAGCTGAAGGGAAGCCCATTCTTCTCCTCCTCACACAGGAGCTGCAATGCGTGTCCGTGAGTGCAACACACATTCCAAACCACACCATTAGACCTGATTTTGTTGTTGTTGTTGTTTTGAAAGGGTGGGATTGTGTTGCTTCCTCCTGTCACCTGCTGGGCCAACACATCAATGTGCACACTGATTGCTAGGTGGTAGCCACCCCTGATAGACTCTTATTTATGTCCTTGATGTTCACCAGAGGAGGACAGCTTAAGATCCTAGAAGGCATATGGCCACTGAAAGCACCATCTGGAGTTAAGATGGTTAAATAGGTGGCAAGGTCAATGGGCTAATTAGAATAGAATAGAATAGAATTCTTTATTGGCCAAGTGTGACTGGACACACAAGGAATTTGTCTTGGTGCCAAATGCTCATCAGAATCACAGGTACAACACTTAATGATAGTCATAGGATACAATAAGCAACAAATTATACTAGGAAACAGTCAATATAAATCGTAAGAATTAATACAAGCGACAAATGTTACAGTCATTACAGTCACAAAGGGAGGAGGGGAGGGGTGATAAGGAGTGATGAGAAGATTAATAGTAATAGTAGTGCAGACTTTGTAAATAGTTGGACAGTGTTGAGGGAATTAATTTGTTTATTAAATACACAACTGGAGGAGTCTTCCAATATTTGAGGGGCTGCCCTAGAGAAGAAGGGGGGTCAAGCTATTTTCCAAGGTACATGAAGGCCAGACAAGGAATAATGGATGGAAACTGAACAAGAGAGATTCAACCTGGAAATAAGAGAAGAAACTTTCTGACAGGAGAACAATCAATCCATGGAACAGAAGTTGCCCTCAGAAGTTGTGGGAGCTTCATCACTGGAGGCTTTCAAGAAGAGACTGACTGCCCCCTGTCAGAAATGGTGTAGGGTCTCCTGCTTGGACAGCGTGGTGGTGGACTAGATGACCTACAAGGTCCCTTCCAACTCTGTTAATCTGTAATTTGATGTGGAGAGCATTGATTTATACCACACAATCTATTTCAAGTCATGCTGCTTATGTCATTTCATGCAGGTAGTCTTCAACTTTTTATTTACTATTATTCATTACTATTTTCAATTTCATTGCACACATATTGTGCACTGACAATAAATGTTTGATTTGACTTACATCCTTAGTCACCATTTACAACGCCACTGAAAAAAGTGACTTATGACCGTTTTTCTCTCTTATGACCTTTGTAGCATCCCCATGGTCAGATGTTCAAAATTTGGACGCTTGGCCACTGGTTGTATCTTTTATCCAAAATGGTATAGGTTCTCCTGCTTGAGCAGCGGGCTGGACTAGAAAACCTCTAAGGTCCCTTCCAGTTCCTATTGCTTTTTTTCCCCATTTTTTTTTATTTTTAACAAGAAACATAAACAAACACAAGCACAAAACAACAAATAAAACCTTTGACTGGTTCGTATTTATGATGGTCTCAGGATGCCTTTTTGAATACAATGGAATGGAATGGAGTAGAATAGAATAGAACAGAATAAGAATAGAATAGAATAGAATAGAATAGAATAGAACAGAATAGAACAGAATAGAATAATGGAAAGAATACCTTTATTGTCACTGCATTCTATGAACACAATAACATTTAAAGCTACTCCAGCACAGTGCCTCAAATATCACATCACAATCACACTACAGAGTTTTAAAATAACAACAGTAACAGCAACAGCTATAGCAGCAGCAGCAACAACAACAACAACAACAACAACAACAACAACAACAACAANCTGTTTCTCAATCTATTAGTCCTCATTTTACGACACCTATAACGCCTCCCTGATGGTAACAGATCGAAATATGAATGTCCAGGATGAAAATGGTCTGTGGAGATTTTTAGTGCTCTAGAGAGGAGTCTGGTCTTCGCAATCTCTTCCAAAGAAGAAAGAGAGCAACCAATGACTTTTTGTGCCGTGTTTATAACTCTCTGGAGCATCTTATCCACTGCAGAGCACCCAGCACACCACACTGTTACACAGTGTGCCAAAATGCTCTCAATGGTAGACCGGTAAAAAGTAACCAGCAACTTCTTTCCCAAACTACTCTTTTTCAGCAACCTCAGAAAGTGCAGTCGCTGTTGGGCCTTCTTTGCAATGGCCATAGTATGGACCGACCAAGTAAGGTTGTCAGAAATATAAGTTCCTAGCAATTTAAAACTATGAACTCTTTCCACACAGTCTCCATTGATATATAGTAGGAGAGGCTCTGTTTTGCATCTTCTGAAGTCTATAATCAATGATTTGGTCTTTTTTATGTTCAGGGTGAGGTTATGACTCTTTTGCAACCTTCCAACAAGCAAAAGTCAAAATGGGGAAGGCAAATTCACTTCACAGCCAACTTAATCATTGCAAGTGATTCACTCAATGACTGTGGCAAGAGGTAATAAAATGGGGCAAATTTCACTTTGACCCATGTCTCATTCAGCAAGAGAAATGTTGTGGCTCAGTTTGTGGCCATAAGTCGAAGACTACCTGTCTCCATGGAGATGGTTGCAATTCAAAATAGTTTTGGATTCGGCCCGACTGGCTTTGGAGGGTGAGTTACGTCAAACATATCACACAAGGAATGTATATCATCGACATGAAAGGAACGGGCAGCTGCAGAAATTCAAGATGATAGAAACGGCCGTCCCAGATTTCCTCCTTAAAAAAACTGGGGGAGAAGGCAAAGAAATTCTTCCAGCTTATTATAATTTAATGCAAATTTCTTTAACTCATGCTTCCCCTATTTTTTATATTTTCTGGGAGATTAGTGTGACTGTTGATATGTATGCGCTTTTCCAGATGTTATTTTCCAAAATAACGAAATACAACGATGCAGTAGTTACGGAAAATGTGGCCCTAGTCTAAAGGATGTCATGCTGAAAATATGTACATTATTTTGGTGGAAAGTTGTTGGTGAAAAGGTACAACACAGGGGAGGGGGAAGAATGGCTACATACGTTGGGTGGGGGGGGAGGACATCCTAAAAAAATATACATAAATTTGAAATGCAGAATTACCGGTAAAGAAATTCGTGCAGAAATGAGATGGGATGAACTTAAGGCTAGAAAACAAATCCTTGAAATTATATATATATTTTAAAAAATCCTTCTTTGGGTTTGTCACTGATGTGATGGCAGGTTGTTGTGATGGCAACCAATCAATGGGCAAAGTTTCTTTCTTGATAAATAAAATAGTTCTTCATCGGTAGTTTGTGAGAAGCAGAGCAAAGGGGAGATTGGTTGGGGAAACCCAATATTTTTATTTGCTGAAATAGGATTATCTCTCTTTGCATTCTGATTTTATGAAAATGGGGAAATAGGTCGTGTTGTAAAGATGAATCAATGCAGCAATACACAAAAGAATACATATAATACAGTGAATATCGGGGTAAACACTGTGGCTTCTTTGGGGCAAATATGTCTCCTTCAGAATAATGGAGTTGGAAGGGACCTTGGAGGTCTTCTAGTCCACCCCCCTGCTCAAGCAGGAGACCCTATATCAGTGGTGGCTAACCTTTTTGGACTCCTGTGCCAAAAATTGTGCACATGCTTGCACGCGCGCACTCACATGTAAGCACCCAGAAGACAATGCGTGCGCCCTCTGCGTGCCCTGCACAGGCATGCACAATCCTCCCCCATGCCCCCCCAGACCACCCCCTTACCTGCACTGTACCTCCCAGCTGATTTTCGGCCCGTTTGAGGCCTTTTTTGGCCTCCCAAAGGCTTGAGGAAAACTTCTGCAGCCTTTGCAGGCCAAAAAATGGGCCTGTTTTGTTACTTCTGGTATTTCCGGAAATAGAGGAAGTGATTAAATGGGCCTATTTTTCGGCCTGCAAAGGTTTTCCTCAAGCCTCTGGGAGGCCAAAAAAGGCCTCAAACAAGCTGAAAATCAACTGTAAGACACACGCATGCGCAGTGAGGTAAGTCTGCCTGCGGCTCATGTACCAGCACAAATGGCTCTGCCATAAGTTCACCATCACAGCCGTATATCATTCCAGGCAGGTGGCTTTCCAGTCTCTTCTTAAAAACCTTCAGTGATGGAGCACCCACTTGCCACTTCTAGTGGCAAGCTGTTCTACTGGTTTATTGTCCTCACCATTAGGAAGTGTCTCCTTAATTCCAGGTTGCTTCTCTCTTGGATTAGTTTCCAACTATTGTTTCCTGTCCTGCCTTCAGGTGCTTTGGAGAACAGGTTGACTCCCTCTTCTTTGTGGCAGCCCCTCAAATATTGGCAGACTCCTATCATAGATTGGCATGATCCATAGGACCCAAGAATTTGGCAATAATCCTGCCGAAATAAGACCAGGTCTAAATTGAAGCCTCTTGGTTTAGTTTAGTAATTCATTTGTTCAGTTAGCGACTTAGAAAAACACATTTCCTCTCCGTGGACTCAGTGAAGCCAAAAAAATGTCCAAATTTAGCAAAGCCCCAACCCCTAAAATGTCACCCACCCTTCCTTTCAAGAGAAATGAAATCTTGGTTTCGTTAGGCTTAGTTCTGTGGGAAGAAATATCCATCTGGTTCAGTTCCAAGCTGGGAGAAAGACACTGGAAACATGGAGGCTGAAGATGGTTTAATGATGAAGCAGAAGCATATGGATTCTGGGCATCTGACCCCATGGAGTTGAGAGTTTTGGGGGGGGCATTTATACCTTCTCTTGGGCTTTGCAATTGAGCTTCCTGTTCTTGTGCAAGAACATCTCTTCTATTGGTTGTTGTCAGACTCCCACGGGGCCATGTACAAATCCTAGGAGTTTGTCTGAGCTAAGTTTGGTTGAAGTTTGAACTGCTGGGGGTGGTGCACCTGAGATGATGTAATGAAGGGGCTTTGGGAAATTCCTATTGTGGCTGAGGGCTAGTCCTACTTGGATCTTGGGTGAGGGTATTTGCTTAGGAATAGAGCTAGCTGTCTCTCTATCTCTTAAGTGCTAACATCTGCTGAGGGCTATTAAGAAAGGTGGAGGACTGCTTTCTATATGCAAGAGTATATTCCTCCCTTTAGGGAAATATAATATTCTGCTTTTTTAATATTTCCTAAAACATTTCATTCTTCTAGGAGAGGGCTGGGTGTTAACTTTCTACAATTCCTTTCTTCTGTATTTCCTTTTCCTCTTGATTTTCATCTTCAGTTCATGGTGGGCTCCCCTTTTTGGTTCCTGAGCTCTGATTCATACCTTGATCCTCAGGTATGACTCCTGGGCTCCTCAGTCTTCCTCCTGTTCAAAGAAGGGCCTCTGGGTGAATTTCTGACCTTGACAGATGATACAGTTGCATCACAAAGGACTCTTCATTTGACCACCCAACCAAATGTCCCTGAGAGAGAGGCATCTTGCTTGCAACTCTTGTGATTCTTTGCAATGTCAGTGAAGCATGTCACATCTGTCTCAGTCCCCCCCCCCTTCTCTTTTCTTGCTCCATTTATTTTCGTTCCCCTCGGATTTCTCACAGCCTTTAAACTTAGTGACAGAAATTCTATTCTGGTGTGATGGATCTTCTAAGGTCTAGGAACCTTCCTCCCTCCCTTCCTTCCTCCCTTCCTTCCTGCCATTAAGGTCTATCTGCCACTGAAAATTAAGCTCTTCAGAACTTCATTTGCAAGGCCATATATCACCATAGAATCGGCAAACTGAGCTGTATTAAAAACAGATTTTTTTCCTTAAAAGACATTTGGAAACCCAAATCATGGAGACACCCAATGTCGTTGTCCCTGCAATGCATCCTGGGCTTGTCAGGCCTTTTATTGCTTGTGGTGAAAGATAAGTTGGGGGAACACAGACACCCACCCACTCATCAGTCCAATTAATCAATACTGCTCAGATAATACTACTCAACTGAAGCTAAATCTGTCTAGGTTGGTTTCTGAAGACTCTGGTGGCATACACCATTTTCATCTCTGAGGTCTTTCTGTTCTTTACCCCGCTACTATACACGATCTCAGCTCAGATTCCTTGTAGAATCAAACTATGATGTCATTGGGATGGATCACCCATGAAGAAACAACACATCCCCCATATCCTAGAAAATAATAAAAATTTAGAAGAATGCAACAGTGCAATGTGTCCGTTAGAGATGAAGGAACTCTATTAACATGTACTTAGAAATAGACTGGAGGCTACAAGATCTGGCAACAACAAGACAAACCATGAGTAGGGACGAAGGACATGTAAAGCTTAAGCAAGATATAACTCTGCAGCGGCAAAATGACATGCAAGCTAAGGCGAGGTGCAACTCCATAGACAAATGGACATGTAGACTAAATACAAGATAGGACACCAAAAAAGGTAATAGCTTTGTGAAATGTAACTTCCCTATTTCTGGAAATCAGCTGTATAAAAGATGGTGTTATGGTGTTTGTTCAGGGCCTCAACTTTCAGATTGGACTTTCAGTTTTTGTAAAGCAGTAGGCGAAGAAGCTGTTGGAAATCAGGACCTTGTTAAGTAAACATTCAGATTTCTTAAGGTGCTAGACAGAAATGATCTCACCAATTTTATCATCATAATTTGTAAGATACCGCAATGACTATCCCTGTGTTATCCCTCAGAGAAGGAAGCCTTGAAGTCTTGAAGTCACAAAACTTAGGTTATCGCCATAGGCTTAGTCAGTTTCTTCTAGATCTTTACTCAGTGGAGGTTGACCTCTTTTGTGGGCGGGAAGTCCTAGGATCAAACTCAGCATCTCCAGATAAGGCTGGAAAACATCCTTCCTGAAACTCTGCACAAAACTTTCCACCAGTCTTGTCTGAAATGAGCGAATATCTCAGTGCCTGGGGAATTCTGGAAGCTGAAGTCCTACGCTTCTTCAAGTTGTTGAGGTTGAAAACTGAGGATGTCTCTAGAGATAGCAATGATAGTCTGGGTCCCTAGATTTATAAGAAAAAACAAACAAACCTAAGGACCAAGAGGAACCAAGATTGCTTGGTAGACTTCTTTTAAGCTTGGAAATGAAAGGCAGCAAATGCTTGTGTTGGTAAAGGCACACAGAACTGGGCAGCAATTCAAAAAGATAGGGTATTATGTTGGAGGAAGAGACAGGAGATGTGTTGCTATGCTCATCGTGTGTTGTTGTTATTAAAGCACAGATAAAGATGTGAAAGGACACCTTTATCTATTTTATTGCCACCACAATGAAGAAGCAGAATGTGAGTATAGCTTTGTTGCAAGAAAGGAAATATTAAAGGTAAAGATTCCCCTTGCACATACGTGCTAGTTGTTTCCAGCTCTAGGTGGCAGGGCACATCTCTGTTGCAAAGCCGAAGAGCCAAGCGCTGTCCGAAAACATCTCTGTGGTCATGTGGCCACCGTGACTAAACATCAAAAGCGCATGGAAGAACACTGTTCCCTTCCCACCAAAGGGATCCCTATTTTTCTACTTGCATTTTTTACATGCTTTCGAACTGCTAGGTTGGCAGAAGCTGGGACCAGTAATGGGAACTCACTCTGATATGCGGCACTAGGGATTCGAACTGCCGCACTACCAACCTTTCTGATCAACAAGCTCAGCGTCTAAGCCACTGAGCCACCGCATATTAACCTCGTGCAAATCGGAAGCATGAAATTTGGGAAGTGAGTGGGTGGGATGATAGCCTGTGAAAATTGCAACATTATGATTTCAAAGATATCTGTTTTTCTCCACTGGTAGAGAAGAACCAAACTCACAGACCTCCCAAATTGGAACATCACAGAATAAAAGAGCTGGAGGGTACTTTGGAGGTCTTTAAGTCCAACTTCCTGCTCAAATAGAACTCTTATCATTCTGCACAACTGACTGTCCAGTCTTTTCTTAAAAACCTCCAGTGATGGAGCACCCATAATTTCTGAAAGCAAGCCATTCCACTGATTCATTGTTCTGTTAGGAAATTTTATGTCTAGCTTGGATCTCTCCCTGATTACTTTCCATCCATTGCTACTTGTTCCACCCTCAGGTGCTCTGGAGAATTTAGAGAATTTGGAGAATGATTTATAAGAGCACAGAAGAAAAAAAAAATCAGGTATTATTTTTAAAACAATCGATTGGATAAACACCATTCCTCCCAAGAAAAAAGCTCATTTTTTTCAATAAGGCATGAGAAATGTCAAACAAGGCAGCTCACAGTGTTCAAAACTAAGCATCAATATTGACCTCTTCAATTGGAAAATAAACGACTGGAGTTTCCCCGGTGTTAAGGTATTTTTTTTTTTAATATTCTTTTCCTCCTGCTAAAGGGTTAAATTTATTTGAAAACATGCCTCTTCTTGTCTCCCCACCTGTTTCTTTCCACATACCTCTCAGGGAGTCCGGAGATTATCAAAACTTTCATTGTCTTTTCCTGCCTGTCAATTTTTTGCTCCTAAAATAGCTCTCATTTATATGTTCTCACTCCTGCTGTTTGACTCCATCCTTCCCGGAGACCTCAGGAGAAAACATTTTCTCTGGGTTGATGGAGTGGGAGGTGGAAATTGCTATGTGAGGAGAAAACTGCAGGTTATCAAAATAATATGCCAGTGTAAAAGCTGGGGGAAGTGGAGTGTGGAATCAGGAAGTGGCGACGCGCGCGTTGGAGAAGTTTGATCCCAGCAAAGAAGATGACCTCTGCAAGGTGGGAGCAGGATAACCTACATCCCTTGTTCCTTTTTTTCACATCCCTCCTGACCCCTTTCCTAACAGTTGTATGGAACTCTGGCACCGTTTATGGAGAGTTTCAGTCCTTCAGGTCATAGTTGTCCCAAATATGCTTTTCCTTAAAAAGGCAACTGGACTTTCCTTGTTCTTCCTTGAAGACATTTCGCTTCTCATCCGTGAAGCTTCTTCAGTTCTGAGGGAATGAGGGAGAATGGAAGGATTTGTATTCCTTGCAGTCATCTGGTTGTTAGCACTCTCTCTCAGAGTCATGGAGGCCTCTTGGAAGTTTCAGGTGACCCCGAGAACACAGCTAAACCTCTAAGTGGCCTCCATGACTCTCAGAGAGAGTGCTAATGACCAGATGACTGCAAGGAATACAAATCCTTCCATTCCCCCCCCATTCTGTCAGAACTGAAGAAGCTTCTCGGATGAGAAATGAGATGTCTTCAAGCAAAAACAAAGAAAATCCAATTGCCTTTTACAAAAGAGCCCCTTTGGGTGAGTTCTAGCCTGTTTCCAGCATTTGAACATCTTTTTGAATTAGGAAGCACCCCAAAACCGAATCCAACGAGAAAGACCCCACAAGACAAACCTTGTTACAGCCTCAAATATGGCGTGCAATGTAGACTATCCTCCTGATGGTGCACCTTCGGCTAAATAGCCATGACTAAATAGTCCACACCAGAGTGTCAAACTCAAGGCCCATGGACTGGATGCAGCCCACAGGGATCTGGCCTAGAAACAGCAAAGGACTGGCCCGTGGTGCCTCTGCCAATGAAAACGGAGCTCAGGGGTGGAGTGTTTTTGGTGGTGGAGAGGTGGTGGGATTTCAAATTTTTTTTACTATCAGTTCTGTGGGTGTGGCTTGGTGGACGTGGCTTGGTGGGCATGGCTTGGTGGGCATGGCAGGGGAAGGATACTGTGAAATCTCCATTCCCTCCCTACTCCTTGGGGAAGGTTATTGCAAAATCCTCATTCTCTCCCCACCCCACTAACCTGCTTTCCAGCTCCGTTCTCCTGTGCAGGGCAACCAAAGAAGACCCAGCCAATCAACTGGGACTTGGGAGGCAGAGAATAGATGGGAGCGGGGCAGTGGTGGTATTCACTTATTTTTACTACCAGTTCTGTGGGCATGGCTTTGTGGGCATGGCCTGGTAGGGTACTGCAAAATCTCCATTCCCTCCCCACCTCACTAACCTGCTTTCCAGCTCCGTTGTCCTGTGCAGGGCAACCAAAGGAGACCCAGCCAATCAGCTGGGACTCAGGAGGCAGAGAATAGATGGAGGCGGGGCCAATCAGAAGTGGCATTTGTTGGTTCTCTGAACGACTCAAAATTTCCACGACCGGTTCTCCAGAACCAGTCAGAACCGGTTGAATACCACCTCTGTGGTGGAGGGCTGCAGGAGGTCATTGCATTTGAGCATGCAAGATGGGACAGGAAGGGAGAAAGGGAAAGAGGAAAGACAAAGAAGGAAAGACGAGAAGAGAGCAAGGAAGGAAAAATAAGGAAAGAGGGGAAGGCAGAAGAAAGGAGAAGGAAGAGAGAAGGAAAAAGAAGGGAAGGAAGGAAGGAGATTATAATGAGAATGAGGGAAGGTCTCAAGGCCTGCCTTAGCACTTGGGCACCATGTACCCTGACATGAGTCCCGTGTCATACCCACCATGGCCATGCCCACCCCAGCCCTCCAAGGTCAAACACAACCCTGATGTAGCCCTCAGAAATCAAGTTTGACATCCCTGGTCTACACCCTCAGACTGCTGGGCCTGGCAAGGATCTCCTGGCAAGAAACAGCAGCACGAATACCAAAAATAAAAACAACGGTTCATGCTGTGTTTTTATAAACATGGTGCGAAATAAATAAATCCTCCAATCTCTCCACAATGTTCAGGATAGACCTTGGGCAATGAGAGACCGTGTCTTGTAGGGCTGCAATCCTTCAGGCATGAGTTCTAGAGGAGCCTTCGAAGTCTGGAGCAAGAAAGGTGACTTTCCTTGGTGCCCTTCCTTTCGTTGGTCAACGGAGCTGCCATACTTTGATCTCAGAGCTGAAAACAACAGCGTGTCAATTTCCACACTTCCATTCAGTTTCTGGGCACATTTTGGAAGTGGGGCAGTAATTTTAAAAAGGGGATTAAAACCCATATATTCTGAAGGTTGAGTTCCTGTGTTCATTGAATCCGGATGTTGAAAAGCTCCATTGCCAATTCTCAACAGAGGAGAAAGTGAGTTGGAGAACAATAGCTTTTGTATAAGCTTGGCCAATGTTCGGCTTACAACAACTTTTTACAGAGCTTTTGCAAGGAGCTATAATTTTTAAGACATTTTTCAGGCACCCATCCAGTTCAAATAGGTGGTTTACCTGGTAATATTATGATCTGGTAGAAACATCTGTCTTTCCACTGTAACTAGGAGAAGGAGAGAAAGAGTTTTCTTAAATTAAGTTAAATAGACCTAGAAAACCTGGAACTACGCCGCCTTCAATCCGATCTAAGTATAGTATATAGAATTATACATTGCAATGTCCTACCTGTCAATGAATACTTCAGCTTCAACCATAACAACTCAAGAGCAAACAATAGATACAAACTCAAGGTAAACCGCACCAAACTCAATTGCAGGAATACGACTTCAGCAACAGAGCGGTCAATGCCTGGAATCCTCTACCTGACTGTGTGGTTTCTTCCCCAAACCCCAAAAATTTTGACCTTAGACTGTCTACTATTGACCTCACCCCTTTCCTAAGAGGTTTGTAGGGGGCATGCATAAGCGCACCAAAGTGCCAACCATACCTGTCCTATTGGTTCTTTTGTTTTTCTTATATGTATCCATTTCATGTATTCATAACTATGTTTATACTTATACCTGTTACCTTATAATCGCTTGACAAAATAAAATAAACAAATTAAAAATTTAAAAAATAAAAAAGAGATGAATAATTTGTAAACAATCCAGGAGAAAATGGTAAAGAAGAACTTGCCAATTGAAGAAGATAATAACAGAATAATTGAGTTGGAATGGACTTGCAGGTCTTTTAGTCCAACTTTCTGCTCAATCAGGAAGCCTTATGCCACAGATAGCCAGAGAACTCTGGGAGTTGAAGTTCACAACTCTTAAAGTTGCCAAGTTTGGGGACCCCTGCCCTATGCCATTTCAAGTCAAATGCTCATCCAATCTCTTCCTGAAAGCCTCCAATGTTGGAGCACTGACAACTTCTGGAGACAAGTTGTTCCACTAATGAATGAATATGGTGAAGTTAAGTCAGACAAAAGTGAAGATGGAGATTTTGGAGGTGTGATCTTTTGGATCCTACAACACAGAGAGACTTTGATTATTATTTCCCCTCTCTCTCCCTCCTTCGCTACTTTTCATTTTGCATTTTGCTCATCCAGGCAAATCATGTAAATATAACCCATCCTTGATTATACCGTTTTTTTCAGGAAAGGTGCCAAAATTTGGATCTGCTTGGAGCAGGGTTGACTTGCTTGTAGGGACCTGTAACCTGGAAAATGTCTAATTGAAACTGGATGTGCTTTGAGATATACTCAGCTGTTAAGAACCCCTGTCTTGCCAACATCTTCTTCATTACACATGGGAAAAAAATAGGAATTAAGTGCCATTCCTTGTGTTCTATTTGCTCACACTCAGGAAGAAAAAACCCCCTCTTTGACAGACAATTAAACCCAGGTCTCTTTTATTGCTGTTGCTCTCTGGTTAGTTGAGATCTTTTCAGTTTGGCTTTCTTGCTATGGGGAGATGACATCTAAGAGAAAGAGGGCCTTGGAGCTACACTAAAATTGGCATCCTATCCCCTGCAGATTTTCATTATCCTAGGGTTGAGTTGTGTCTTGTCCTGCAAGGCATGAAGAGTGGTGAGATCCAAGGATGCTGAAAGGTAGAAGTTCAGTCACCATGGCAACGCGGAGATGATGTATGGTGCAGTGAGGTGGGGCCAATGACTATTTGCGTTCAATGATGATGATCTCACTGCTGTCATTGGGAGTGGACTCCTTACCCTGCCAGCATCAGAATTGTACTGCCTTATTGGGTAGCACCTGTGGACATCTTGAGCCTTGGTGAGATGAGATAAGAATAACCTGATGAAATAGTAATTTGAAGTATACAGACCATTTTTAAAAAAGATGTTGGATAACCATTTGTCTGAAATTAGAAGGCCACCAAAGTCCCTTCCAATTCTGTTGTTCTGTTAAATGCTAGATTTCCAGGAAGAAATCTCAGTTAGCTGTAGGGTTTCTGACAGCAACATATTGTGGGATCCTTGGTACACTCTGAGCTTGGTGGTTTCCATGCAGACATTTCATGACCAAACTAGGTAACATCATCAGTGCTTCTAGAGAGCACCAAGGATTCCGCAGTTCAACCCTGAGCTACAAATCAGCACTAGCAGATTGGNAACATCATCAGTGCTTCTAGAGAGCACCAAGGATTCAGCAGTTCAACCCTGAGCTACAAATCAGCACTAGCAGATTGGCTTTTGGTATGTATGCCATGGTCTCCTCTTGCTTAACACCCACTACTAGCAGTTGTAAGGTTAGTGCAATTTTCCAAAGGTCTATTTTTACGACGATCCCTGCTGTCCTGTAACAACTTAAGCATCCTGCCTGGAAAAATCAGGTGTTCACAGTTTCCCAGGGATGGTATTTCTAACTGCTCTGGATATATTTAGAGGGGAAACTACCTGCAGATGGTGGAAAGCAATTTAGAAGTCACTGTCTTTGAAAAAAAAAAAAAACCAAGACCGTTAAAACTGGTATGATCTCAGCCTTTCATTCTGGAAGGCCTGGAATTCTAACGGAAGATGAGGAAGTCGGTTTTTCTGAAACGGGATGGGAAGGAAACCACAAATAATTTCAGGCCCTAATAAAACTTGCAGTGTCATGCTAATGTCTTTGTCCTTCTCCCTTTTAACTTCCTTGCACTGGGAGGTGATGCCAAGTTTGCAATTAGCAAAAAGGATTATAGAAACTGGGTGGAGGGACATGAAAACATCTCAAATGCCAGTCAAGAACAACATCTGTTTGTGCTTCATCAGCTTTAGTTAGTGAAGAAATATCTGCCACCACATGTGCAATTATAGAACATAGAATAATAGAATTGGAAGGGACCTTGGAGGTCTTCAACTCCCTGCACATGGTGGAAACCCTATACCATTTCAGACAAATGGCCATCCAGTCTCTTTTTGAAAGCCTCTAGTGATGGAGCACCCATAACTTCTGAAGGCAAGTTCTTCCACTGGTTGATTGTTCTCACTGTTAGGAAATTTCTCCTTAGTTCTAGGTTGCTTCTCTCCTTGGTTAGTCTCCATCCATTGTTTCTCATCTTGCCTTTTGGTTCTTTGGAAAATAGTTTGACCCCTTCATCTTTGCAGGTGCCCTTCAAATCAAAACCTGATTGCATTTGTATTCCTTCTCAAAAATACACATTGAATAAATTTGTGGGGTCCTTGGTGCTCTCTCAGCTCCCTTGCTGACTTGAGAGGTCTTATGGCCAAATTTGGAAACATCATAAAGATGCAAGCAAGTTTTGCTCTATAGATCAGATGACTTCACACAACATTTTTCTCCCTATTGGTGAAACTTATCTATCTAAATATAACTAAGTACAAGTTTGGTCCTTTTTAATTTCCACCAGGACTGATGAAGCTAAATCATATTATTTTGATATTACTGAGATATTTCAGGTGAAGACCCAGACAAGGCAAGTGAGAGAATGAAATAAGTAGTTGTACTTACATTGTTGAAAAGCTACATCACTGTTTGTGCTTTGTTGACTGGATGGCAAAGCCATGCAAAGCTCTGAAGAGGTTCTTCATTTCAACATGAAGGGTTCAAATGAAGGACTTTTGAAATGACTGTTTTTATTATCACAGTTACTATGGTTATTTTGCCCATAGCTTGAAACGAAGAAGAAGAAGAAAAATCTGTCTCACACTGAAGATTCTCTTCTTGAGCTCACAATCATGAACCCATAGCAGATGTTTCTGCTGCCCACTGTGTCTCAATATCTGACATCATGATGACAAGGAAAAATATTGCATCCTGGCAAGATAATATATAACCATGCAATCTTAGAGCAGACAGAATGCTCCAATTATTTTATTCTGTCATAAGTGATGAAAATGATGACTGTCCTTGGAGAACAGTTTCCAAGACATCTGTGGCACTCAAAACTGACTTGTTCTCAGAGGAAGAAAATGGAGACCTTGACTTGAAACTTCTGTGAAGTTGTGAAATTCCATGATGATGTTTCCTGATGTTTTCTCTTCACAGAGTAAGCAGTGAGTGAGAGGGCCTAAAAGCTATTCATAGTGATAATAACCATAATAACCACAATGATAGTTTTTTCGAGTTTGAATCAGGGGTCTTCTGCAAAGTATACTGCAAGACAGAAAGAGCATATTTTCGGGGCCACAAATGAGAAGCTGGGTTGATTTTTTTCAACAAACCATGTAAGAAGCTTCTATGGCTCAGTGGTTGGACTGCAAACTACTTCTGCAGCCAGCTGCCTACAATTTGGCAGTTCAAATCCCACCAGGCTCAAGGTTGATTCAGCTTTCCATCCTTCTGAGGTGGGTAAAATGAGGACCCAGATTGTTGGGGGCAATAAGCTGACTCTGTAAACCGCTTAGAGAGGGCTGGAAAGCAGTATATAAGTCTAAGTGTTAGTATTTGTTTTCTTGGCTGTCCATCACATTCTCAGGAGTTTTCTCTTCAATGGACATCCCATTAGACATAATCAGGCCATCAAAACATTGAAGCAATGTAGAAATGGATGTTTTGTGTGAATGGGTGCCCACCTGCCTCATTTCCTTCCAGGCAAGCTTTCCCAAGGCAGCTGTTTTGTGGAGGCCATCTTCTCATACCTATTTTATGATACCCTTCACAAAATGCCACCAACATCCCAGTTGTGCCCGATCATCGCAATAAGAACAGCAGCAACAGAATTGAGAAGGTCAGAGGTGCCTTGGGTCAGGTTGGTATGCCAATGGTGTCTCTCCACCTCCAAGGTATACTAGAGTGGAATTCAAGAAGGCCTCAGGTGGCTCCATCAGGTCACACAGGTGTTAAGTTTGCCAAATTCTTGTCTATTTGGTCATTAAATTTTACAGCCTGAACACAGATATTTCTACTAATGGAGTCCAGCTAATCTCCTGAGCTGTTTTGAAAAGAATTGGTTCATGATCTTTCCATGAAGGGTCAAATACATTGCCACTTAGCTTTTGTGCTTTGTTATTGTTGCTGATCTGGCACTTAAAAGGATCATGAGAACTTCTGCACAGCTTCCTCCTACACAAATGCTGGTGTGAAGAAACCATTTGTGCATTGAGACCTAAGATGCCTTTCCTCGTTGGACACAGAAAAGGCACAATCGCACGTGGGGGTATGTGTGTGGAGGGAGAAAAGGCTTCTATTTGTGACTATAAAAAATGAAATTATGTGTCCAGGATCTTAATTTCCTAATAAATAAAGAGATCCAGATTGGATTAAACTCTGCAAATGGATTGAAATATGTACAGAGTCAAGTTAACTCCTAGTAAATATTTCTTGCTCATTTAATGTCAAGATTTACCATTTTGCTATATGGTAGGATCAAACCAGATCTTTAGCAATGTTTTCTCTTTTCATTTTTGAATTACAAGATCACCCTTCTTCAAAAAGCTATCAGCCCTTTTCCAGCTAATTGTCACTTTTTATTTATTTACATTTTTATTTAAAGATTCTTCTTCTTCTTCTTCTTCTTCTTCTTCTTCTTCTTCTTCTTCTTCTTCTTCTTCTTCTTCTTCTTCTTCTTCTTCTTCTTCTTCTTCTTCTTCTTCTTCTTCTCTTCCTCCTCCTCTTTCCTATCTCCTTTCTTTTCAGGCTGGCTGAAAAATACCCAGTGTTTCTTTAAAGCTCCAGATGTTTAAAAGGTTGCTAGTCTTTTGCTGTTCAACACTGTTCATTTGTTCATTTATACCCTGCCAAGCATTACAGAAACATATCACATCTGGAGAGCTATCAGCTTCTTAAATCACCCTCTTTTATGTAGGTGGAAAAAGTAATTGCAGAATAAAGAGAGAGTGAAGTAAACAAAAAACTCTTTTCTTCAATTCTCTTAGCAATTCACACAATATGGTTGCCATAACAATGTTGGAAGAAATATCCTTCTGGGTTCAGTTCCAAGTGGGGAGAAAGACACTGGAAGCATGGAGGCTGTTTGGAAAGATGGTTTAATGGTGGACAGGATCACATGATTTGGAGCTCCTGGGCGAAGAAAAGGAAAGAGATGCTGAGAGTGCCTGGGTTTTATACCCTCTCTGGCTTTGAACTTCCTGGAGCACAGGAAGAGTATCCAGATTGGTTGCTGTCAGAGGCCATAGTTAACTTTGTAGGCTGTCTGTGTCCTAAGTTTGGTTGAAACATAATGGGTGATGCAATGAAGGGCAATTAAATGCCTCTCATTGAAGGAGGTAGATCTTTGTTGTGTAGTATCCTCACTATCCAAGTCTGCCGCCAACTCTGCTGGCCGCTGGTGGGCCTCAACACTGCCTCTTCTCTGGTCCTTGAGTGGTCATTATCAATAATCCATCTTCTTTATATTTTATTCACTTGTCCTCTCAGACCAAAGAGTTTTGGGTGTTAATTTTAGTAGTAGACAATATAGATCGCTCAGGGTAGAAGTGTTGAGTTTTTGAGTTTCTTTGCTACAGATATGCTACAGATTTGATTTCTGAATGATAAAATACCTCCTGGATGATCTTAATGAACAGAAAATGACAAAAAAGAGAACTATCCTGATAACAAATCTTATTGGGCATTTTTTTTTCTCTGAGAACATTCATGAGACATCCAGGAATTTTAAATTACTAAAAGAACACAATTAGCCAAATTAGAATTAAGTAGGCACCATAATATATGTTTGAGGTACTTTGCTGACCACAGGATTTGCTTTGTCAAGACTTAAAGACAGAGACTGAAGAAGTGTAATCTTGTTCTTAAATTAGATCTTTCGACTCTTTCTTTCTTTCCTCTGTTTCCTCTTTTAATTCAGGATAGAAAAGCGTACCCCAAATGGACAATTTATTGTTATTTTTTTGTCTTCAAGTTTAATAGTACATTTAAGGAAACAAGTATTTATTCCATATTGTTTTGTCCTGTCTTAATTTCTTGGTCCGGAATGAGTCATCCAAGTTGAATCATGAGCCTTATCTTGCTACAAGGGTGGCCTGACCCTAAAAAACCCACAACTTTAAGCCTGATTTCCCCTTGGATGCGAGGAGGATGTATGTTGGATGAAATCAGCTCTGTTGACTCATTTCTTCAAAGTTCTGTTGATGACCTCTGCTATCTTGGGGTGCTGTGGAAAGCAGTTTTAAATGTTGGATTTTCCATGCAAGCAGCTGTTGACATGAGAACAGAGTCAACTGGAATTGTGGTTCAGGCTGGCATGAAATGGTGTGAGGTTCTTTTGTATGATTTGTTAAGAAATATGTTAAGGACCTTTTGGGTGGATCTGAAGCAACCTCTTTGCTCAAGTCAATGTTTGGATGTTAGTTCATACTTTCAGAGGAAGGGAGGGAATAAAAAAAAATGATAAGAGTACCTGGGCTTATGAGACTCCTAGGTCAATCAGACTGGCTAAGCTGGTGTTAATTCTAAGCAGGGTTCCATAATTGAAATGGATCACACCATTTTCTGGGATGGAGATGGAGGTGGAGGTAGACGTGGAGGTGGAGATAGAGATGGAGATGGACATGGAGGTGGAAATGGAGATGAAGAGATGGAGGTGGAGGTGGAGATGAAAGTGGAGATAAAGATGGAGGTGGAAATGGAGCTGGAGGTAGACATGGAGATGAAGATGGAGAGATGGAGATAGAGGTGCAGGTGGAGATGAAGGTGGACATAAAGATGGAGATGGAGATGGACTTGGAGTAGAGATGGAGACATGGAGATGGGACCAGAAATATATTGGATCTATAAACTTTGATAGCATACCCTGGGCCACATTTTAACCTTTGATTTAAGGCTATTTTTGTCTTAGGATAATTTTCAGAGGTCTATGCATTGGTGAAAGAGTGCTCCCTTGTATATCCACCCACCCACAACCTTGTGTGATAATTAGTTGAAGTCAAGAAATTACTATTTAATTTAAGTTACTATTTAAGCCTCACCTTTAATTCTTTAAACTTAAGTCGAGCACCTGCTGGGAGTTTAAGAAACCAATCATTATTGTAAACCATATCATGATATGATGTGATGATATAGGTATGTATATTTTGGAGGAGCACAGACTTGAGAGTGGGGTTTTTTTTGGCTCCCTGAGAGCTGTCAAATTTTACTGAGATCAAAGGCGTGCAGATATATCCGGTCACAGCAAAAAAACATTCCAGACCACAACCTAAACTGAACATCATTTTTAGAAATAAAATGAAAGACTCCAGAGCCAGAATAAATAAGTGGAAACCTCATGGCTTATATAGGTGTCTCTCATGTTCTCAGAAAGATCATCTAATAGACAGATCATCAGTACTAGGGAAAAAAGTTTATATCAGAGTGGTGTAGAAAAAGCTGGCACGTTTTCCTCCTTGCTAGTTCTCATTCAATTTGATGAGATAGTTGGCTTTTCAGGTTTCTTTTTAAGAAACTATTTAAAAATAACTTTTCAGTAATAAAGTCCCTGAGGTAACGTGACCTTGAGCCGGATCATGGATGTCTACCTTTTATTGACCGCGGAAGAAGTTTATGGATTTATAAAACTTGGCCTGTTGTTATGATTTCATCTATATCTAAGGGGCTGCTACAAAGAAGAGGGGAGGTCAAGTTATTCTCCAAGGCACCAGAAGACAGAAGAAGAAGCAATGGATGGAAACTAGTCAAGGAGAGAAAAGCAACCACTCTGATGCTGAGGAGTTCTACTCCCCTTCCCCAGCTGAAAAGAAATCTGTTCCAAATGCAAAACACAAGCAGAGGAGAGGAGTTGCAGTTTCAGTTTCACAGCACCAAACAGCTTTAGTACAGAACAGTTGAGCTAAGCCATGCCCAGACTCCTTGCGGTCTCCTTCTTGCTCACACAGCAAATACTGTTTCACTTTCCAAACAGCCCTCAACTCTCTCGCACACTGACAGGATGCTAACCAGATGAATACCGACAGATGCTGGTAGGCAGAGGCAGAATTTTTCTCCTATTTTCCTCTCCCAAAACTAAGCCCGGCCACATAGTTTTGTAGCGAAGAATGGGTATCGAGATTGTGTGTGTGTGTGTGTGTGTGTGTGTAAAGAAGGGGTCAGGTCACCCTCCATTTTTCTGTCTACCGATCTCTCTATCCCTCTCTCCATCTGCTGGTCTGTCTGTCCATTCTCCATCCGTCCTATCAGTCTCCATTTCAATGTTGCTGTATAGAAAAATCCGCAAGTCGACTTGTCATCGTTCAATGCTTTGTCTCTTTGCTCTCCGGCAACAAATTTCACATGCTGAAAGATACTTTAGCAGAAAATGTTGGGAACGCTCCACTTGGGGGGGATTAAAGCCTCCCCCCCCCAAATGCTACACAAATCATGAAGGCTTTTTAGCCACATTGATATATTTACCACTTGCTCGTTCTGTTGAACTTCTGGATGTGATTTCACTTGGCAGTTGGGTCTTTCCTTTAGCTGAAGAACAGTTTGGCACGGAGGTTGTTATGCAAACCCATTTTGGAAGTTTTGCCAGGTTAGCTGGCATCTCAGCCTCTGCTTAGGAGATCAGGTGGAATATCTATCTATCTATCTATCTATCTGCTCGAATGCTAAAAGGTTGAGCAAATGGACCTGCAGAGGGGACTTTTTCCTCCATGTCTGTCTGTCTGTCTGTCTGTCTGTCTGTCTGTCTGTCTCTCTCTCTCTCTCTCTTTCTCTCTCTCTCTCAATTTTTTTTTAAGATNTGTCTGTCTGTCTGTCTGTCTGTCTGTCTCTCTCTCTCTCTCTCTCTCTCTTTCTCTCTCTCTCTCAATTTTTTTTTAAGATTAAAGAGGTTTTAATTTATCCTTGCTATAGTTATGAGCCAAGTTATAGATCGGGAAAAAAAAAGACTTAACAGTGTTTTTTTAGTTTTTTTTTAAAGATGGTGTCGTCAGACGTTCACTTTTGAGACAAGCCATGGCTTGATGGATGTGGCTGGGTGGGTGTGGCAGGGGAAGGATACTGCAAAATCCCCATTCCCTCCCCACCCCACTAACCTGCCTTCCAGCTCCGTTCTCCTGGGCAGGGCAACCAAAGGAGACCCAGCCAATCAGCTGGGACTTGGGAGGCGGAGAATAGATGGGGGCGGGGCCAGTCAGAGGCGGCATTTGCTGGTTCTCTGAACCACTGAAAATGTCCACTCCCAGTTCTCCAGAACTGGTCAGAACCAGAGCTGAATATCACCTCTCTTGCCCTTCCTAAAACCAGACCAGCCTTCTGACTTCCCAAACCGATTTACAATTTGTTTTAGCTCCGTAATTCAGAAGTCTCCAACACCTCTCTCTTATTCTGCGCACTCACAAAAATGAATTCGAGTTGAAAAGTGAAGTTGAAATGAGTTATATTAAGAAGTCATTCGAATGATTTTAGGGGAGGGATATTTTAAAATATAGATGTTTTAAAATATACAGTTGATTATTTAATGTTTATATGTTTAAAGTTGGGGAATTAATTGTCAAATTAGATAGATTGATGGGATATACCATGTGGATCCTAAACATATTGGTTCTTATTTTTACCCTCTTTAGACTGTATATCATATCATTGGCTTAGGGAAAATTAAGGATAGTAATAATGTGTAAAGTTAAATAAAATAGGTGGCAAGCTGAAAAAAGGAAATAATAGGGGATAAAGAACTGTGAATTTATATTTGGATGAAATATTGGTATTGAATTAATGGATTGAAATATGAAATGGAAAATTACTTAAAGATGAGTGAAGTGAATAATGATATGTGATGATATTACATAAGATTGGTGGAAATGAAAATATGATACAATACAATATAATACAAGTGTTATAATCTGGAATCACATTGCTCACATAAAGAGATGTGTAAAAATTAAAAAAATTAAAAAACTTTTTGGAAAAATAAAATGAATTTGAGTCAGCGGGGCATCAAATCAAATTGTAAAACAGATGACGAAGAAGAAGAAAATATTCCTCGCCTGCCTGTTTTATCTGCAGCCAAGAAGGATATTGCTTTACATTTTTGTGAAATAAAACGGCATAGCTCACCGTTGCCCTGCAGCGCCGAGATGGCGCACAGCTTCTCCTTTAAACGCTCGTTAATTTCTGATCTTGACTTGATTAAGCCAGGGCTGAACATGACAATCCGAGGTGTCGGCTTTCGTTCTTTGGTGCTGACATCTTTCACAGGAGAACGGAATGACAGATTTTTTTTGGGGGGGGGGAGGGGGCTTTGAGGTCTTCTAGTCAAACCCTCTTGCTCAAGCAGGGGACCCTATACCGTTCCAGACAAATGGTGGTTCAGTGTCTTCTTAAAAGTCTCCCGTGATGGAGCAACCACAACTTCTGAAGGCAAGTCGTTCCACTGGTTGATTGTTCTCACTGTCAGAAAGTTTCTCCTTCGTTCTTAGTTGGTTTTCTCCTTAATTGGGGAAAGAGCTTGACCCCCCCCTCTCTGTGGCAGCCCCTGAAACATTCTTTCTCTTTAGATTGTGAAGATTTGGATTTAGAAGTTGTGAATTCTCCAACCCTGGACATTTTAAAAAAGATGTTGGATAACCATTTGTCTGAAGTGGTGTAGGACTTCCTGCCTAGGCAGGGGGTTGGACTAGAAGACCTCCAAGGTCCCTTCCAACTTTGCTATTCTATTCTATTCTATTCTATTTTTTCCAATATATTCTACTCTATTCTACTCTACTCTACTCCAATCTACTCTACTCTGTTCCAATCTACTCTACTCTGTTCCAATCTACTCTACTCTACTCTGCTCTGTTCTATTCTATTCTATTCTATTCTATTCTATTCTATTCTGCTCTATTCCAATCTATTCTACTCTACTCTATTCCAATCTACTCTACTCTACTCTACTCTACTCTACTCTACTCTACTCTACTCTACTCTACTCTACTCTACTCTATTCTATTCTGTTCTATTCTATTCTATTCTCTTTAAAACTCTCTCATCGGCAAAAGATTTGTCATTCCTGCCCCACTTCCCTAAATTCATGTCGATATCTAAGTAGCCCCAAATAGCTCAAATTTCCACTTGCCATATCTGTATAAAGCAGTTAAATGGAATGACTGTTGAAAGTCAATATCGAAAAGATTTTGGGAATCCTATCTGATTACCAGTTTATGGTGGGATAGTCTACAGAATGGAACAGCTCCTGAAATAAAAAGAAGAAGAGGCTTAGCATTTCTTTTGTTTTTGTTCGGAAAATGCTAAAGGGTATAGCTGATCTTGGTCCTTAACACCTTCAAAGATTCACTGGTCAGTTTTGATCTCTTCAAAAGCTGATGATCCCTGAAATTCAATCTGGGCTTTCTTCCTTCTGGTTAATTTTGTTAAATCAATTAGTCTGTGGTTGGAAGGCAAGCTGTAGATTTTGTAAAGTCGCTTTTCCCTCTTTTCCAAAGGTGAAATGTTTGCAGTGGTAAGGTTAATCTTTCATCTTCTGTGTGTGTGTGTGTGTGTGTGTGTGTGTCCATTTAGACCGGATTAGTCAGGCCAAATGGATAATAACTCTTTGTAGGTATTAGGACTTAAGGGTCTCTCCATTAGAAAGGCCAAGAGGAAGAAAGAGAGAGAGAAAGAGAGAGAGAGATAGAAAGAAAGGGAACACCCCACTCTCTTTTTCACAAGAGCTTGTTTCAAAGATTAGCTGTGGGAAAAACCACTTAGTGCAAACATCCATAAACTTCTCAAGAGGGAAGGGCTTGCAAAGAGGTCAGTGCAGCCTTGGTTCTCTTCACACATAGAAAGCCCTGGTGATCGTGTTGTCGAAGGCATCCCTTTGCAATCACAGGATTCGGGCAAATCTTGATGTTTAGATCATTTGCGTCATGACATGTATCCCAGTGTGCATGAGATCGCTTACCTTCTCTTGCTCAAAGATCCCCACCTCAACATAGAGATGCCCGTGCCCAGAGATGCAGGAGGAGGAAGGGGAGTAAATTTTTTTGAATCCCACCACTGATCGGAAGGGAGTCGAAATCAAAACAAGATCAATACGACAACTTGTAATCTTCATGCATGATTGCAGTGCCGGCAGCCTGACTTGGTTTGTTAGAGTCCTATCAACAGCTCAGAAAGAACCCTGCTAATTTCAGAATTCCTCTTCCCACCTCATCCAGCTAAAAGAAACCTCAGTTTTCCTCTCTCTCTTTCTCTCTGCTTCACAAGTGACCTCTGATTTTTCCTGCAGGGCATCACACATTTGGGCCAGTTGCAGCTTCTGTAATTTCCCCCTTTGATTCTTGCCAATGGAGTGTTCAAAACGCCAGGGAAGTTTTACAAGCAGACTTCCCTCCACAAGCCACAGTGATTAACTTGGCTTCACAAGGAGCCTTTTCTTTGGCTGGGCTGGATGGAGGACTCGGGACAGGCTGGCAGGTTGTCCTGCTTCACCTCTGAAAGTGTGGTCAGAAATTTTCCTCTCCAAGATGAGATACCTCAAGGGGTTTCATTGCAGCAGGTCGGCAAAGCAAAGAAGGGAAAAAGGAAGGGAGGGAGGGAGGGAGGAGGGAGGGAGGACAGATGAAAATGAGAGGGAAGGAAGGAAGGGAGGAAAGGAAGAAGGGAGGGAGGAAGAAAGGAAGAAAGGGAGGGGCGAAGGGAGCATGAAGTGAGGAAGGAGATAGAAAGAAATGAAGGAATGGAAGGAAGGAAGGACAAAATAAAGAAATGAAGGGGTGGGTTGGATGGATGGATGGATGGATAGGGGAAGGAAAAAAAGGAAGGAAAGGAAAGGAAGGAAGGAGGGAGAGAGGAGGAAAGAAAGGACAGATGAAAATGAGAGGGAAGGAAGGAAGAAAGGGAGTAAGTGAGCATGGAGTGAGGAAAGGAAGATAGAAATGAAGGAAGGGAAGGAAGGAAGGATGAAATAAAGACATGAAGGGGTAGGATGGATGGATGGAGGAAGGAAGGAAGGAAGAGACAAAACAGATTGTGAATGGCTTCATTCCAACTATGATAAGTACAAAATCCATCACCTCCTGATACCTCTTCTAATCCCATGTGGCCATGAGCAAAGTAGAGCTATTTCCTGACAAAAGCTGCCAAAATCCCAGAGGAAGAACCGGATTTTCCCACAATGCTCTCTCTCTCCCCCCCCCACCCCCAAAAAGAAATTCCTCAGTACATTTTGCCCGATCTCAGTCTGCCTTGGGCGGTGGGAGTCCTGCCCAATGCTCTATCCTGGACTCTGGAAACCCCCCCCCCCNAACGCCGAGCAGCCCTCGGAGAGCTTTGACAGGCCCAGAGTGCCGAACAGTGATCCTCAGCTATTTGCCCCCCCCCCTAAATGTCAGCTCTCCACCGTCCTCACCCCCTTCCCAACCCACTGGCGTACGTAAGATCAAATAAGTCAGTTTCTGGATGGTAAAAATGCCCGGCAGGCATAGAAAACAGATCTACAAGCAGGTGTGTTGCCTTGACAGGCTCCGCACCCTTCTTCTGGGCTGATAACTGGGATGATGAAGACAGCCGCTTACAACCCTGGAAGGGGTTTTCCTTCCCTTGGGGGACAAGGGATTAATGCCTTCAGTGAGGTCAGTTCGGCTGTTTTCTGAACGTTCCTCGGAGGGGTGATCTGTGCAAGGAAGGAGAATATGTGTAGCTCAGGGTTGAAACGAGGGGTCCTTCGTGCTCTCTGAGCTTGCTTGTTTTCTTGCAGGTGTTTCGTTACCCAACTAGGTAACATCATCAGTGCTAGAAGGGAGTGGGGCTTGCAGAGAGGAAGAGGAAGAGGAGGATGAGGACAAGGACGAGGATGAGGAGCAGGAGGAGGAGGAGGACGGTAGAGTCTTTGGTGCTATCTGAGCCTGTTTGTTTTCTTGCAGACCTTTCATTACCCAACTAGGTAACATTGTCAGTGCTAGAAGGGAGTGGGACTTGCAGAGAGGAGGAGGAGGAGGAGGAGGAGGAGGAGGAGGAAGGTAGGGTCTTTGGTGCTATCTGAGCCTGCATGTTTTCTTGCAGACCTTTCATTACCCAACTAGGTAACATCACCAATGCTATCATGGAGTGGAGTTTGCAGAGAAGAGGAGGGGGAGGAGGAAGAAGAGGAGGAAGAGGAGGAGAACTGTGGGGTTCTTGGTGCTCTCTGAGCTTGCTTGTTTTCTTGCAGACATTTCATTACCCAACTAAGTAACATCATCAGTGCTAGAAGGGAGACAGGGAGCAAATGCCAGTTCCTACGACTGGCTGGAGTTTGCCAAGTGACCTTCTACATCAAGTGGTATTTCTCAACCAGAGAACTTGCAGATATATGGAATTCAGTTCCAGAATTCCCTTGTCCTTCCTGATCATGTTGGGAGTTGAAGTCCTTCACGCCTGCAAGTTGCCTATTAGGAAACACTACTAAAGGATTGCTCTTTTTATACACCGAGGAGCAGGTTTATAGTAGGCTTGGGAAAACTGTCTTCTGGTGGGAACCATGCAACACTGGCTGGGCCCTCAATCTTAACTTATATTGGCCTTGCTCTTCAAACTTCCCTCCTTACTTTAAATACTGCTGAAGACCTCGCAGTAAATAACTTGAGCTCCTTCAGTAGTTTTGTGTCCTTCCTGTGGGAATCGAAGGACCTTAAAACCAGGATGAGCAATTCACATTTTTTTCAGAGGTAGAATGGCTGTGTGTGAAGGTGAGTGAGTTTCTGGCTTACTACATCTCCCCATTAATCTTCAGTTATGGTTCCTTTCAGAAATAATTTCTCAGGAATGACTTGTGACAAATGAGAGAGAAGGACTAAAGAGATGAACAACTGTTGGGGTTTTTAAGACAGTAGCATCGACTGAGGCCTTATTTTAAGTTCCGACTGGAAATGTGAGGTATAAATCTAATTCATGAGTAATCAGTGCCCAAGGACTCATACACAACTCTTGGAGTGGGTAGCCACTTTTTCAAGTATGAGACACCATCAAGCAGATCTAATGGAAAGATGTCTTCATATAGTGCTCAACTCTAGGGATTTCATGGTCATTGTTGAATGATCGTCATCATTTCCTTGCCTACTTTCCAGAATGTCGATTTATTTTTGATAAATCAGTCTAGTGTATAGTTCCTGAGCTGGCTGATGGCCAACCAGGAACCATATTTAACCCTGACTAGATAGAGGATTAGGTGTCACCTGCTACTTTGGCTGAAGAACAACTCTAGAAAGAGCACAACTTCTGCTGTAAGAAAAAGGGGTGTTACAGATGTTGATCAAGTACCAGATGTCGATCAACTAACCATCATCTCCCGGCATCTCATCAGTTTTGCCTATCCTGGCCTGGCCTGCTGGGAATTAGGTTTAGGATGGAAGGGAGGACCATTCTGCATCCTAGTACAGAGGGTGCCTTTAAGAAGGACCATTTCCAATGAAATGGAGATTCACAGTCACTCCATGTCTGAAGAAAGGTCGCGGTGGTGAAGACAGGAGAGGCATGGGCTGTCTGCAAGGTTGGGGAGAAGAGACAAAGTCATCCTTGAAAATTCCCTGGGGATCCCCATTGGCTTTCCCCCAATGCCTGTGGAAGATTGGCTGTAGGTTTTGGCATGGTGTCCTAGGCCTTTTGGAAAGAACTTACTCTGTTGCTGACTGGTTCCTTTGATTACTAAGTCTTCATTTTATGTCAAGAAGGGGGAGGAAGAATAGGAGAGAGAGACAGAGGGAGGAGAGGAAGAGGGATGGGGAAAAGGAAAGGCAGAGAGAGGGAGAGAAGGAGAGGGAAAGAGAGAGAGAAGAAAGAGGGGGAGGGGAAGAGGGAGAGAAGGAGAGGGAAAGAGAGAGAGAAAAGAGAGGGGGAGAGGGAGAGGGAAAGGGAGAGGGAGAGAGAGAAGGAGAGGGAAAGAGAGAGAGAAGGAGAGGGACAGGGAAAGGGAAAGAGGGAGGAAGAGGGAGGGAAAACAGAGAGAAGAGAGAGAGAGAGGAGAGAGGAGAGAGAAGAAAAATGAAAAGGAGGAGAAGAAGAAGGAGAAGACGGGTGGGAGAGATGAGCAAATATACAAGTCCTGCTTTCTATGTGCAGCCACCTCTCCTCCCAACAAGAGGAAATGAAAAGAGGATGTCTGTGGTTCTGAGTGGGGGGGTCAAAAAAGGAAAACGCGCTTCATAACATGGGATTTCTTCTGCCAAGAGTCATGTCTGAGGACCAGACACTTGCCTCACTGATGCCAGGAGGTAACGGGTGGGGGGAGTGACGACGCTGGAAAAACTGTTGCCAACTGCTTGGCGAGACCATGAGGTGGACTGGGGAACAAAAGGGCCGATTGGACTGAAGAGATGAAAGGCCTCCATTGAGGCCTGAGGTTGGTCTGGCCACCCACCCGCCCACGGGACATTCCTCTTCTCAATGCCTTCCGGCATCTTGCTGGAGGGACAGCTCGAGGGCTGATGAGAACTTCTCCAAGCTTTATTTTACGTGGATACAACCTGGTGTGTCCACCGTATATCTCAGGGTGGGGGAAATGTCCTATAGAAGAGAAATTTTGAGTAGTTCAGAGAACCAGTAAATCCCACCACTGACTGGCCCCGCCAACCCATCTCTTCTCCACCTCCCATTGAGTCCCAGCTGATTAGTGGGGTCTACTTTGGTTGCCCTGCACAGGAGAACGGAGCTGCAAAGCAGGTTAGTGGGATGGGGATGTCTCACTTAGCAACAGAAATTTTGGGCTCAATTGCAGTCGTACGCTGTAGGCAGAATATTGATCGAGATCTGGAGAAAATAAATAACCCCAGTGGTGATTGTCACATTACAATCCCAGCACACACACACAGACAGACACACCACCCTTGATGCTTGTGTTGGGCTTTGATGTCTTCTTGGCTTTGCAATCTTTGATCCCCTTTGTCTCACAAAGTTGGTAACCCCACCTACGTCTTTCCCTACAAATCGCCACACTGCCTTCCTCCCTCCTTTCTTTTCAAGCCCCATCCAGCCCTCTTTTTTTTTCTCTTTCATCTTTCTTCTTTGGGACAAGTGTGTAGGCAAGGTCTTCCACAAAGAGGCTATACAGCAGTGGTCGCCAACCAGTGGATGGGGGAACACTGGTGGTCCGTGAGAAAATTTTGGTGGTCCGCAGAGAAATGTCACCCCAAAGCATTTAATCCAGGCTTCTCCTCTCCTCTCCTTTTTTCTCTCCTTCAACTGTCAGCCCCTGCTTAGTTAGATAAGGGTCAACTGGCACTCAAAGATGGTTGGACTTAGTTTGCTTGTGGTTATGTAGGGATTATAGGCTGATGCCTCTTTTGATCCTATGCCCAGATTCTGCCATCTCTTCTCCTACACATCTCTCCTCTCCTCCCCCCTTTCTCTTCTCTTCTCTTCTCTTCTCTTCTCTTCTCTTCTCTTCTCTTCTCTTCTCTTCTCCCCTTCAACTGTTACCCCTTGCTTACAGTTAGATAAGGGTCAACTGGTACTCAAAGATGGTTGGACTCAGTTCACTTGTGGCTGTATAGGGATTCTAGGTTGATGTCTCTTTTAACTCCACCCCACAGCTTTTTGCCACATTGTCTCTCACAGATTGGCTAGAATAACCGAATCCTTCAAATCTGGTTGTGCTGGACCTTCTCCCCTTCTTATATTCCAGGGAATCAGGGAGATATCTAACCGAGTTACATCTGAATATTATCCATTGCTCTGGACTTTTGCCTAATGAATGGTTACTGTAAATTACTGTCAAAGTCATCTTCTTTATTCTCTTCAGTTCGGAATAGACACTTGGCGCAGCGTACTAACTAATACAAGGATACTCAGAAGCAGGTAGTGAAAACTCCAATCTGGTTAGCAGCTGGCTATGGGGAAGATGAAAGGGATGTGTTGGCTCAGTGGCTAAGACACTGAGCTTGTCGGACAGAAAGGTTGGCAGTTTGGTGGTTCGAATCCCTAGCACCGTGTTATGGAGTGAGCTCCCATCACTTGTCCCAGCTTCTAGCAGTTCGAAAGCATGTAAAAAAAAATGAAAGCAGAAAAGTAGGGACCACTTTGGTGGGAAGGTAACCGAGTTCCATGTGCCTTTGGTGTTTAATCATGCTGCCCACATGACCATGGAGACATCTTTGGAGAGTGCTGGCTCTTCGGCTTTGTACCAGAGATGAACACCGCCCCCTAGAGCTGGAAACGACTAGCATGTCCTATGTGCTAGGGGAACATTTACCTTTACCTATGGGGAAGATGACCAAGGGACATTGGCAAGAGAGAAAAAAGGTTGGCTTCTGTGGGCCTGGTCCCTCTTCTCAAGATCTTCCTTCCTCCCATTCTTCTTCTCGCATTTCCTCCTGGAAAAATATATTAAGCAACTTTCTTATTTCTTCTTTATAAATGTTCATTTACCAGGTGCTACAAACTATGTATCCTGTGAGAGGGAGGTCTTGATTCTTAATTTATGAGACAGAATTGAAGGTCACAATCCATGATTAGCACAGGAGGCCTTTGAATGTGAGATCCAAGCGTGAAGCTTGAAGCTAAAAGAAGTCCAATTCTCCGTATTTTTGTGGCTAATAAGCTGTGAAACTGTCAAAAGGGATGCCTTGAACAAAATTGCTATTTAAGGGCTGAGCACATTATTTGTCTGCTCACTTCATCTACTGTATTCTTTGGAGCTCTGCTGTTTAACTAAAACACTCCAGCTACTATAGAAATGAGACATATGACATAAATTAAAGACATCCTTCAATCAACCCATGCAACAGAAGTTGCCTTCAGAAGTTGTGGGAGCTTTATCACTGGAAACTTTCAAGAAGAGACTGGACTTCCACCTGTCAGAAATGGTGTAGGGTCTCCTGCTTAGGCAGGGTGGGGTGAGGTTTGGATTAGATGACCTACAAGGTCCCTTCCAACTCTGTTAATCTGTTAAAGATGAGCTGAACTCCTGGTGATGGTATTTGCAATTTTCTGTAGATTGTAGAAGTGGTTTCCCACTGTCTACTCCCTGGAAGTGTTAGGAGTCCCCAGTTTTCCAAATGGACGAGAATTGTCTATTGATATATAAACAGATCTGCCCATATTTTTGAATGCAACTGGCTGCTATCATGTATCATGCAGATATGAGCAACATGCAGTTTGAAGAACATACTGTACATGACCTTCAGCTATCCCTCCTCCTCCTCTTCCTCTCCTTCTCTTTTCCTCCTGTTTACTATTCCTTCTTTTCTTTTCTTCTTTTTTCCTCCTCCTCCCCCCCTCCTCCCAGTCATCCACCTATCCTCCTCCTCCTTGCAAAACCCACTCCCTTCTAATACTACTGATGTTACCTAGTTAGGTAATGAAACGTCTGCAAGAACATAAGCAAGCTCAGAGAGCACCAAGATCCCTCAGTCCTCCTCCTCCTATCTCCTCTCTCCTTTCCTCCTTTTCTATTTATATATAAAAAAGTATCTCTCTTATCTATAGGTCTTTCACTTCTACCACATTTGTTAAATTTGAAACGTAGATAATTTCCCATACTCCAAGCAGCCAGCCTGTTACTAATGGTTTGTTTATTGAAATAAGGAGTGGCAGGCTGGGACTTAAAGGTGTCTGCGTGTATGTTTACTTATGTGTGTTTCACTGTCTGAAAAATTAGCTCACCACCCTGAACTGGGAGCATTAATAAAATAATTGTGATGTATGCACTAATTTTTCAAGTTGGTCTGAACCCACAGTGTCGAACCTCTGTATGGAAAGTTGACTAAGAACAGAATCAGAAACAATGAAAACAATTTAGATAATATTAACCAGTGATAGATGTTGCAAATTAGGAGGAAGTCCTGTTTAATTGATCTGACCATCAATAGATTGAAGTTTGATTTCCAAAGCCATTAATGCCCTGATGATATTATCTAGTTGGATAATGAAACATTTGCAAGAAAATCTCCAAGCTCAGAAAGCACCAAGGACCCCACAGTCCTCCTCCTTCTTCCCCACTTCATTCTAGCACTGATCATGTTACCTAGCTGGGTTATGAAACACCTGCAAGAAAACTGCCAAACTCAGAGAGCACCAAGAATCAGTTGAACTCTGAGTTATGAATATTCTATTCTGTCAGAATCCATTTATTGTTTTCTCCCTGACTAAATATGTCCATTTTGCTATTTCCTCCGAATTTGACATTTTCACCATACATTCCTCCAACGGTGGGAATCTCAGTTCTCTTCCAACTTGATTTATAATCTTTTCCAATCGTGCTACTGAGCACTCTGAGAGAAGAACATTAGATCTATCTTTTGACAGTTTCTTTTTTACTTCATTTTGCAGAGAGAAGCTAGCATGATCAGAGGTCCAGATATCCAAGATATCCATCCTAGACAATCCTGTGTCAGCAAAACGGAGCCGAGAAATGAAGACTTACGATTACAACTGCATTATTTATCTTTCATTCCCCTGCACTCTGAGAAGCATGTTCTGAGAAACATGTTTTCCATTTACAGAAGTATGTAGCAATTTCGGATATGTATCCACCCCATCTTAATGGACCACTCTGTTTCCCATCTGCTGAGCGAGAGGTTGCATTAATATTAATCCCTTTGGCAGATAATGGAAGCTGTCTAGATACATTGCAAACCTCCAGGTATTTCACAGAATTTCTACCATGCATCACATAGCAAACTTTATTGTATCTCCATTGCTGACGATGCCATGGGTATCATGTTCTCTCCCTATTTAAACCCTCCAGCCTAATTTACAATGCAGGTTCTACCACATGGTTCAGCAAGCTTTCATTGCCATTAGATGGAGAAATGTTGACTGGACAGAGTAGGCTTTGCTAATATTAGAAGATCAACCTGTAGTAATGTTGGAGTGTTGCAGTGGCTTAGTGGTGGAGCTCTTGTTTCACAATCAGGAGGCTGTGAGTTCAGTTCTAGGTAGAGGAAGATATTTTTCTCTCTGGGCACAATGAGAAATATACCTGCTGAACAAAACTCCACATTGGTGACAGGAAGGGCATCTGGCCAGGAAATACTCTGCTAGCTCCATTCAGTTACCCAGACTCCACCCCACAAGGGATTATGGGGTCCTTAAAAGAAGATGATGAAACTGCACTAATTTTGGATGAATTTGGTTCTGACTGGATTAATTTATGCCAGTGTGATTGGCTCAAGGGTTGCCTGTTTGCAAATTTAGAACTGATGGGAACTGCAAATTTGATAGAGGAGCTGGAGAAACCACAGAGGGCTTGGATTATTCACAGGTGCTATGCTGATCAGCTTTCCCTCGCCCGATTGGGGATGGATCTGACGGTGACCATGCTTTGAAAGCTCCTGTGTTTGTCATTAACACAGACTTGGGGATGGCCACTTTCTTCTCCCAGATTTAATTCTGTTGTTTAATTCCTGGAAGCATTCATCATGAAGTGAAAGCTTAGATATTTTGAGCTCATATGAAAGGCAAGGGTCATTGGAGAACATGCCAAGGCTTGAACGAAAGTTGAAGGCCATCAAAAGGTAGCAACTGTAGATGAAGGGGCACCATCATGGACTTCCAAGCCAAGCACACAAAGGAGTTCATTGATATCCTGGCCAAGTGATGCCCTGAACTCAGAAGACCTAGACACAGCTAATTTATCAAAGACCTCAGGCCATAATATAGGATTGAGAGAAGGAAGTAGGACATCCCATGAGCTCTTCAAGGTAGACCAGACCAGGAAACCAAAGACCTTCCTTCTTTCTTTTCTTCCCTGTACTTTTCTTCTTTCCCTCCCTCCCTCCTTCTCTCTACCTACCTTCCTTCCACCTTCCTGCCTCCCTGCCTCCCTCCCTCCCTCTATGGGCCGACACAGCAATTCAATTTTCAATTCCTCTTTTTTAAAAAATGACAAGAAAACTAAGAATTGGCAAAAGTTCATCCAAATGATACCAAAATTATTGTTTTGTAACCGCTGAGCAAGGGAGGAGACAGGATGTGGCAGAAAAAGACTGGCATGTAATAACCCGAATGATGGATTAATAAAAATGCAGCCAGGTTTAACTTGCCTTTTCAGTGGCAATGTTTCCAGCATGTAGTTGCTTGCCTGAAGTTATAGCTATTTATTTCTGGCTAGAAAAAGAGGAAAGAGGGGAAGAGGGGATTTGCATTTAACTCTCTCTTCATCAACTCACCAGGTTTCTTCTGAATAGTTATTGTGGATTTTTTAGACATTTGTTAGATTTATACCTCACTTTTTCTCCAGGCGCTCATAAATGGTGGTTCCTCGTCGCATTGTCCCAAAGATGCTTTTTCAAGAGGTATCTGGCCTTCATTTTTCCTTGAAGATGTTTCACTTGTAGTAGAGAGACAGGTTGATAAATACAAAGGCTGAGTTTCTATACGATATTAGACTACCTTATATTGCATTATGCATCATGCTAAGCCATCATTTGGGGTTTGGTTTGGGCATAATTTATAATGTGAATGCTAGGGTTGCGCTCTTTTATATCAGATTTAAGGTGTCAACTCAGCCTTTGAATGAAGTATTGGAAATGATCTAGCTGAAATGCAGACTTGTGTTTCAAACACCTTTTTAAAACTTGATGATTCAAACCAACAACCTGATTCTTTTATCTGAAATATATCCTTTTTGGTCTTCCACTGAGATTGGTGGACTTCAAGAAAGGAAGAAGGAGAGAGAGGAAGAATATATATATGGAACCCACCATGTAGAACTCAGTTCAACTAAGAGAAGCTGAAATGTTCTGATTCTTTTCTTTCTATCCAGGGGACATTTTTAGAGAGAAATGTGTGTAGTCTGAAAAACAACCCAAATTATGAACATCATTTTGATTTTTGAAAAATATAGGCAGAAGCATAGAGGTGTTTTATTTTGTTTTGCTTTAAATGCAGGTAAATCTATGCTGGTTAATTCTGCACCATCTATACATTCCAGCACCATCAAGCCCTATCACTGATCAAAGATCAGTCTTACTATTGGGAGGCCAGATTGGAATCTCTTTGGTTTATTCTGCATATTCTACTTTTGGAAAAAAAAATGAGAAAGAGAAAAACATAATAGAGACTAGAAAAAAGGAAATACCTTCCATTGTGTTCTTTTCAAAAGTAAGGTTTCTCCCTGTGGTTCTTTTTTTGCTCTTTTCTGGTTGTTGAGAGACAAAACTCACTGATCAAGAAGAGCTGTGCTGGTCTAAAAAATCTCTATTAATCCACTGTATTTGAATGAGCAGCTTCTCATCTGCTCCTAGTTTACTTTTTTCGGCTGGTAGAGTGAGTGGAGAGAGAGAGACAGACAGAGACAGACAGACAGACAGACAGGGAGACAAAGACACACAGAGAGACAGAGAGAGAGAGACAGAGAGACACACACAAAGAAAGACAGAGAGAGACAGAGAGAGACAAAGAGAGAGAAAGAGAGAGACAAAGACATAGAGACATAGAGGCAGAGATGCACACAGAGAGAGACAGAGAGAGTGACAGAGAAAGAGAGAGTGACAGAGACACATACAGAGAGACAGACAGATAGATAGATAGATACAGAGAGAGAGACAGAGAGAGAGAGAGACAAAGACACAGAGAGATGGAGACAGAGAGAGACAAGACCTATAGCTTTCAACAAATGTTTTTCTTATGATGCTGGCCAAAACTCTCTTGATGACAGAATAGTTCTCCCATTTCCAATCAAGATATTTTGGGAGCAATTGAGCCAATGAACTTGAAATGAACCTTTAAATTTCTAAACCTTTGGCCACCCTTCTCCTTCATACTGAACATTGTAGGTGGACTCATGTTTAACCACTTTAAGAAAGAGCAGAGGGCAAGGTTCTCCATGGAACCCGACAGAGATAGGCAACATTGGTCCTTCTTGATCCCTCCTCTTCTCACCACTATTAGATGTGCAAAAACAAACCTACCTTGCACGTCTGTGTGAGGTTTGTGAGACCTTCAGCATTTCCTTCTAAATGGAGCACACTAGAGTGTGTCTTTTTCCGCAAAAATTTTCTTGTTTTTGGGAGAAAAAAAGAGCATATCCCTCCCTAAAGCTTGCACATGAGAACAAGAGTTTAATTGTGTGCAATTGAAGGGTGGTTGCATTTTTAGAAAGCCTATATCAAAGGGACTTACATAAAATTAGAACATACAGCAAAAAAAATCAACATTTTACAGAATGGTATCAGGGAAAAAATTCTTTCAGAAAAGTTCCTGATGTTCTAAAGAGTCACGGTGGATTTTCACAGTAATAATCTGTTTTCTTTTAACTGTGCAAAATTTGATGCACATTGATGGTGCATATCAGTGCTACCAAAAAGCCCTCATTCTTGGAAGAATTTTTGCCATCAGGCCATTCCTTCCAGTAAATGTGTACAGTCTCTGCCAAAGGAAAATATGGGTTAGCCCAACCCATCAATTCTGGTAGCTTCAAGCCATCCAAGCCAATGTTGGCAAAGGAGCGTAGCTCTATCAGTGTGGAAAGAAACAATTCCCTGGTCTTCAGAGCTTGAACTGCATGACCAGTCTGAAGTTGAGTGGTAGGTCAGCTGAAGTTCAGAAGATTTTTTAGGACCATCTGTGTAGTTTGGAATCCAGTTTGTGATGTGAAAAACTTGGATAATTTGTAGTATTGATGTCAACTCATAAAACATTCCTATGCCTGTTTTAGCAGTTCCTATAAAAAAAGGGGGAGGGAGGAAGGAAATCTGGAAGAGCAGGGTATCAGTGTGGAAGTAAAAGTACATTCCCACTCTTTTCTTTAAAAGATTATAACTAAAACACCAGAGCTTTTTCCCGCAAATATATTTAATTGGAGAAATTGATTGATGACACCCAGCCCGTGAGTATGCTTAATTGGAGAATGTGATTTATGACCCACCCAGGGGGGAGAGGGGGAAACAAGATCACAGGGGACTTTAAATGACGTATGCCAGAATTGGCTTCAAACAGGGCAGGGGCAGTATGTCGCCTCTAATGAATTCTTTGAAGTTTTTTGAAGTTTGGCTTGAGAATCATGATTTAATTAGGGTGATTGCTGGAATCCTGACAATTGGCAGGAGAAGACACTTTGGGAAAATATTGCCCTCTTCTTGAATCTCACAATTTAGCTTGGTTCTGATGTCATCACGAAAGAGAATAGTTCTCCATCTATTTCATTTATATCTATTCTATTTTGTTTCCTTGGCAAGTTACACACTTCAGACAAGCTTTCTCCAGTCTGAAACCTTTAACATTTCAAACTCAATTTCTAACTAACCTTAACAACAACCAGCATGGGCTCCTTAGCATGGTTATGCAGTAGAGAACATGAATTAGAAACCAAAGACTACTCTTTCTTAAGATACCTCCAACATTCTCAAAACTAGAAATAAGAACATCATCCACTTCTCACGAGAAGGAACATGCCAGAGAAAAGGATGCTGAAGTCACTGTGGTCAGATTACCACACGTATGATTTCAATTTTCTTTTAAGTTCAAGATTTGGTTCTCTGTAGTAGGACAAGCCTAGTGTAACCTGTTGATCCTCTAGAGATCCTTCATTTTACACCCCTCAATTTCCAAGGGCTGATTTACATACCTAAAACTATCTGTTGAAGTGCCTGGAACAAGACCTTGTTCAGATCTTCTTGATTCTCTGGAATCCTACACCGATCACTTCCGATGAAGTCCAGGATGCCTTTAAAAAGCAAAGAGAAAACCACATCTCAATGATTTCCTCATCTTAAGATGACACAAGCTTTTCTTCTAGACTTGACAAATGATATGTGTTCCATGGGAACATCTCGAGATCTTTCTGCAACAGGTATTCCTGAAAAGGTAGAGAGAACATACAGGTCCAACACGCAGAAGCAACTGCTTCTGTCCCTACTGTAGATGGCCTCTGTTTTGTTCCCAATTCAGCGTACTCTCTGAATCTTACAGCTTCCCCCCCCCCAATGAAGTGAAGAATGTGGACATCTTAGAAGAGTGGGTGGATGCAAGGGGTCAGCTTGCAATGCAAATCAAGATCAGTGTGGAAGAACATCACCCTTCAAGTTTCATATTTCACTTGAGATGCATCTTGACACTTTACAGAGCAGAATCTGACCTTTCCCAATCTTTAATGGCATGGGGGGGGGGGGGGAAGTGTAAGAACACAACAAAAANGGGGGGGGGGGGGAGAGAAGTGTAAGAACACAACAAAAACCTAGGAATAACACTGTGGTTCTAGGATAATTCTTACTACTGTAAATTGGGACTTTGTCCTTTGAGGAAAACAGTCAAGAAATCCCAAAACAATTGTTCCTTCAGGCTTCTGTATCTGATGTTTCATCTGATGGCAGATGAGATTCTGCTGAAACGTTGCTACAACTTTAAAAGCACCACAATGACATGGGATAATACCCGAAGGAAGCTGAACAGCACACATGTAAGTACCCGCGAAAACTTAAAAAAACAAATATGTGTATATATATATATATGTAGGAAAAAAAGCATAGCAAAACCATAGAATCATATAAAGGAACATATATGCCATAGAACTGTACCAGGAAGGGCAGCTGAGAGAAAATTCCAAATTCAGGGGCTGGTATCATTATTTACAGTTGACAGATTCCCTTGCCTCTGATCTGGATCAGTGGCTCTCAAACTCTTTGATCTTATCCCCCTTTTCCCTGGTCTCAAAAATGCCACTATCCTACCCATCACCAACTCACCTTCCCAAATCCAGAAGAATCTCCGCAACAGCACTCCAAAATGGATACACCCGCAACATTGAAAAGCTCATAAAACTTCATTGACTAGAGGGAATGAGAAGATAAAAAGCAAGAGCAGAGAAAGATCTAGAGAAGTTTTCAACAGGAAAATGGAGATTAAGCTCAGGGTCAAAGTAAGCACACATTCACATCTTTGAAGACTGTTCCTTGATACCAGCTGGTACGTATTCTCCATCCCTCCCTCCCTTCAGCTTTTCTTACACAATTGGTGAAAGGATTTATATTCTAAATAATGTGGAATGAACCATACAGGCCACCTGCATCTTTATGACCCTTGCACAAGGTGTTACAAGCATTTTTAGCAAATCTCTTTATTTGTGTTTTCCACAAAGAGTCCGTTCCTGCTGAGAGTACTCATTCATCAGGGAGAATAAACATATGTCTCCTTAAATCTCATTGAGTCACTCCTAGCGTGAGGACAGATCGTAAGTCACTTTTTTGAGTGCTGTTGTAACTTTAAACACTCACTAAACAAACTGTTGCAAGTTGAATAATGCAATGAACCAATACATCGTGAATGGCCATGCCCAATTGTGGCTACCATGTTCTCAACCATCAACTTTCCCATTGCAATTCTTTTGCGAAGGACTTGTTGAGGACTGTCAAGTGTCAGCATTCCAATGAAACTTCCCATTCTCATTCACATTCAGAAACAAAGTCCATCCAAGTAAGAATTTATTAAAGAAGTCATATTGGCACATCTGGGTAAACCCAAATCTGAGAGTTCCAGGTTTCCCCTTCCCAACTGAAATTCAAAAATCCATCCTCTGCACCCACCAGTTCATCACAATAGTCCAATCAAACATTGTCCCAACTGGAGACATTCCTCCAGACACTCCTCTCCAGGTGCAGGGTACATGTCCTTGACTTATAGAAGAATGTTGTTGTGTCTAATTTTCTGCCTCTCTATGAAATCCCCCCTCCCAAATTCCCAGGCACTAATTGTGGCAGCCTCGAAGCTTCAATATAGCTTCCAAAGCTGACAACAAGGTTCTCTCGAAACCTGTGTATGTCCTTTATGGACTATTTTACTTCTTTGCTGAGCCTAACCTGAGCTTCCTCTCTCTGCTGAGGAAGACTTGCTTTAAAAGACTTCTGTCATCCAGTTCAAATGGTTATCTGGAGTGATATGATTCATTCGATCCAAAACAATGCTTTTCAAATCACTCGGGTGAATCTAAAGCAGCCCTACAATAAGAAACAGTGAATCAGACTGATTTGATTGGGAGCTTCCAACTTGATTGGGAAAGTCTATTTGATTTTTGATTGCCACAATGTAAGAAAAGAGCAGAAAGAGAGCAGAGAAGGGAAACCAAGATGATTGGGGTCTGGAAGTTAAAACATATGGGGCTGCCCCAAAGGAGGGGGAGTCAAGCTATTCTCCAAAGCACCTGAAGGCAGGAGAAGAAGCAATGGGATAGAAATGAATCCAGGAGAGAAGCAACCTGGAACTAAGGAAAAACATCGTAACAGTGAGGACAATCAACCAGTGGAACAATTTGCCTCCAGAAGCTGTGGATGCTCCAACGCTGGAAGTTTTTAAAAATATGTTGGAAAACCATTTGTCTGAAGTGGTCTAGGGTTTCCTGCCTAGGCAGGGGGTTGGACTAGAACACCTCCAAGGTCCCTTCCAACTCTGTTATTCTATTCTATTATAAACATGAAGAATGGTTGCTCGAATTAGATATGTCTAGTTTAATGAAAAGAAGGACTAGGGGGCACATGAAAGCAGTCTTCCAGTATCTCAGGGGCTGCCCCAAAGAAGAGGGAGCCAAGCTATTCTCCAGAGCACCTGAAGGCAGGACAAGGAACAATAGGTGGAAACTAATCAAAGAGAGAAACAATTTAGAACTAAGGAGAAATTTCCTGACATTGAGAACAATTAACCAGTGGAACGACTTTACTCCAGAAGTTGTGTGTGCTCCATCACTTGAGGCTTTTAAAGAAGAGATTGGACAGCCATCTGCCTGCAATGGTGTAAGGCAGAGGTCTCCAAACTTGGCAACTTTAAGACTCGTGGACTTCAACTCCCAGAATTCTCCAGCCAGTTATGGGATTCTGGGAGTTGAAGTCCACAAGTCTCAAAGTTGCCAAGTTTGGGGATCCCTGGTATAGGGTTTCCTGCCTGAGCAGAGGGTTGGATTAGAAGACCTTCGAGATCCCTTCCAATTCTGTTATTCTGTTACTCTCTTGTTCTGATTCAGAGACTTGACAGAAAATCTGTTCTCTAACTTACAGCTTCATGAAGGTCTACCACTGATGTTATTCTGTGCAGATATAATCTTTGGAAGCCCTTTAAAGGACAAAACTAATGAGAATTGGGAACAAAGGATGTGCATGTGATTTTGTTTTGTTTTGTTTATGTCATTCCAGAACTCAGCGATGTGGTAGAACAATCCTCCATCCTGCTGTTCAAACCCATAATGGCGAGCCAATTTTTTTTTTTTTAAAGAAAAGCCCATTATAGGATGTTAGTCTGTTCTTGGAAAGAAATACATTTCTGTTTTGGACAATAAACTTAGGAGTTGAAACTCTTCCCTCCTGGTTAATTGTTCCTCCATATTGAGAATTTGCATTTTAATATCTCCCTCCTTATTTACTTACTCAGTACGGGGCAAAGCTTGGCCATTTAAAGTGCTTTACAACTGTGGGTTTAATTGACTGTCTAATCACGATTACCCAGATGCATGCAATTAGATGCTTAAGTGCTCTTATTAAGTAATAGGTCTTCTGCCTGCTTGGATTCTTTTTTTTTTTTAAAAAGTAAACATCCATCAGAAAGTTAACTTAGCCCGAACAATTCCTCCCAATCTTCTGGGCTGCCAGAAAGTTTACAGGAAGGACTTTCTGTGGTCAAAGATAAGTTATTTCACTTCAGAAGGCCTTCCCCTCAATACACACCCATTATCTGGTTTTCATTAAACTATCTTATGGCACGCTACCATTGTGCCATAAGATAGTTTAATGGTATTTATCAAGGAGAGAAGCAACTAATAAAGGAGAGAAGCAGAACTAAGGATAAATTTCCTGACACTAAGAACAATTAATCAGTGGAACTGCCTGCTTCCAGAAGTTGTGAAGGCTCCAACACTGGAGGTTTTATAGAAGAGATTGGATAAGGATTTGTCTGATTTCTGCTTAGGTTTTCTGCCTAAGCAGGGGGTTGGACTAGAAGATCTCCAAGATCCCTTCCAATTCTTCTCTTCTCTTCTCTTCTCTTCTCTTCTCTTCTCTTCTCTTCTCTTCTCTTCTCTTCTCTTCTCTTCCCTCCTCTCCTCTCCTCTCCTCTCCTCTCCTCTCCTCTCCTCTCCTCTCCTCTCCCCTTCCATTCCATTCCATTCCATTCTATTAGCATATGATGCAAACACTACAGAAGAGAAGTAAACATATGCACACAACCCATGTAATTTTATATCTATGGGGGTACAGCAGTGACCTCATAACTGGATGTCCAGTTCAACTACCCAGGCAATCCCTCCTGGTGCTGCTGCCTGCAAGTCTTCTAGAGAATGAGAGCACGTTATAGGACAATCTCGCACAATATTGTATATCTACACCACAGTCGCAACAAGGGGGAATTTTTCTATTTCCACCAATACAGGGCAAAGGCACTTCTTCCAGTATCACACCTAATTCTGTTTCATCCAGACAAAGGGAGGCAGGTCAAAATCAGGTGGTTTGGCTGAGGGATCATTAATGGTCAAGCCACAAGAAGGCATCTTGGACCATTCCTCTCTCCAGGCATTCTCTGACTTAAATTTGGGCAGATTTGTTAAGTGAAAAGCTTTTCTCCATGCTGGCCTGTGGGATATCAATCTTGTAAATCAAATTTAATTCTTGTAGAAGACAAGGAAAGGTAGGGCAGGAACCTGGAGATGACCAAAGGATTCATAGGAATAATTCCATATATGTAATATATGGTATTACATTATATAATATATTAATATATGGAAACAGGGACACGGTGGCTCAGTGGCTAAGACGCTGAGCTTGTCGGTCAGAAAGGTCGGCAGTTTGGCGGTTTGAAACCCCAGTGCCGCGTAACGAAGTGAGCTCCCGTTCCTTGTCCTAGCAGCTTCTGCCAACCTAGCAGTTCGAAAGCACGTTAAAAAATGCAAGTAGAAAAATAGGGACCCCTCTGGTGGGAAGGAAACCATGTTCCTCCATGAACCTTCACCGTTTAATCCTGCCGGCCACATGACCACAGAGACGTCTTCGGAAAGCGCTGGCTCTTCTTTGGCTTTGTAACAGAGATGAGCACCACCCTCTCGAGCTGGAAACGACCAGCACGTATATGTGAGGGGAACCTTTACCTTTTATCTTAATATGTTGCCTCATTTCCTCTCGATGTATGCTTTCATCTCTACTTCTGGGGCTTCCCCAGATGGGGCCCTGACTTTGAAGTGATGGCTCTTGTTGGGTTCTTCCAACACAAGGCCCATTGTTACACGAACGCTTCCTCCCACCCCCCAACCCCCTCCCCCCTGGGTCTGGAAAAAAGAAATAATGCTGGCATCAAAAAGGGATAGAATAATTTCCACTCTTTCTGGAAGGAGCCCTCCGTGGCCTTTCACACTGTCCTCTTTTTCAGATGGAAAAAAGAAATCGTGAACCGTTCAAACACAGAATTTCATTGAAGGGGATAAGTTTCTCTCCCCCCCCTTTACTCCTTGGCTAATTGAGATCTCTCTTCAGCCACCAGACACATACTTAATTTTAGGCTCAGTGTGTTTACAGTAGTAGGGGAAGGATTTCAGGGATCAATACGATTTATTGTATGTGAATAAGGAATACTGGGGTTTGGTGAGCAGCAAAAGCTAAGGTTTGGCATGGAGAGATTCTCTGGTTTCCACGTCGCACTGATGCGTGCCAAGGGCTATCCCGAGTTTGCTTCTACACAACCTTAAATGTAGATAAGTTCCTTGTGCTGGCCTTGAAGGAATTTCAGAGGGGGCATCCAATGATCAATTTTCACTGGATACTTCGAAGCTCTTCTCCCAATTATTAATTAATTATGTGAAGTTGGATCCCAACCGAGCTTTTGTTAACTCAGAACCCTTAAAAGCCACAGAGGGCAACTTAGCTGGGAATAAAGCCAAGCATTTTGAAAGCTCTGATTCTAATCAAGACTAAATCTGGATCCAAACTGTTCTATTTTAATTATTGGCATTTTTAGCCAATTTTCAGCTAAGATTAGCACCTGAAGTTGTGTATGGTTAGACTGAAGGTAATTTTTTGATATTAACTTTACTTTTCTTTGGCACCACTTTATTGTGCTTTATAGCACTCTCTGGGCAGTTTACAGAGTCAGCCTATTGTCCCCAACAATCTGGGTCCTCATTTTACTGGCTTCAAAAGGATAGAAGGCTGAGTCAGCCTTGAGCCAGTCAGGATCGAACTGTTGCTGTGGGCAGAGTTAGCTTGCAACATTGCATTCTAACTGCTACACCTCCATGCCTGCCTGCCTGCTTTTGAAGGACGGAAGGCTGAGTCAACCTTGAGCCTGGTGAGATTTGAACTGCAAAATTGCAGTCGGTCGGCAGTCAGCAGAAGTAGCCTGCAGGACTCTAACCATTGCACCAGCATGGCTCAGGGGTGGTATAATATTCAAGCAGAGAGAAACTAGCATGACACCCTTTCCTTCTCCGACCAGCCCAGCAAACAATAGAGTGCATATTGTCATTTTTTTTCACACTTATCTTGAGTCAATACAGAAGTTTTGCATTCCTGAAGTTATGTCAAGGGCAGCTGTAACAAGAACCATATTCACACGAGTGGCATTTACATGACCCTGGGGGCATTGCAGCCACCGTTAACACATGTTGGTGGAAAAGTGCCTGAATATTGATCCCATGGCTGTGGGGAAGCTGGGACAGACATAAATGAGAGGCGTCATAAGTCACTTTTTCCAGTGCCATTGGAACTTCAAATAGTCACTAAATGAATGGTTGTAAGTCAAGAACTCTCTAATATTATTTCATTAATATTATCTCTTCTCTTCTCTCTTGTTTCATTCTTTTCCCTTCTCTTTTTCCTCTTCTAGAGGAAGAATAGAAGAGAATGGGAGAAAGAAGAGAAAAGAAAAAATAGTTTCTTTTCTCTTTTCTTATCTTCCTCTTCTATTTTTTATCTTCTCTCCTCTCCTCCACTATTCTCTTCTCTCCACTTCTCCCCTCTTCTCTTCTTTTTCTCTCCTCTTCCCTTCCCCTCCACCTTCCCCTCCCTTTTCTTCTCTTCTTTTCTTTTCTTTTCTCTTCTCTTCTTTCTCTTGTCTTCTCTTCTTCCTCTTCTCTTCTTCCCCTTCTTTTCTTCTTCCTCTTCTCTTCTTTAACTTCTCTCCTCCCCTATTCTCTCCTCCCTTATTCTTTTTCTCTTCCCTTCCCCTCCCCACTCCTCTCCTCTCCTTTCTTCCCCTCCCCTCCCCTCTTCTCTTCTTTTCTTTCCTCTTTTCCCTTCCCTTCCCCCCTTCTCTCCTCTCCTCTCCTCTTCCCTGTTCTGTTCATTATCCAAGGTATATCCCCACCTTTTGCTTGCCTAAGCATTTAACTTACTCAAGAGTCACAAAGTGAAGAAAATGATGCTCTGAACAGATCCTGTTGGGTTTCTGTGACCACCCAGTCTAAGGACCCATCAGTGTTCATTCCCACCTTTCCTTGCAGCAAACACCCCTTTCTTTCTTTCTTTCTTTCTTTCTTTCTTTCTTTCTTTCTTTCTTTCTTTCTTTCTTTCTTTCTTTCTTTCTTTCTTTCTTTCTTTCTTTCTTTCTTTCTTTCTTTCTGTCTCCAGTGACATTTCATCGACATGAAAGGCAAGTCAACGCAGCAGTTTGCAAACAGAAGAAGGCCTCAGAGCAAGATTGTTCTGTCAGCATCTTCCATCTTGGCCCACGATTGTGCTGGCCCGGTTCAGGGCCGGGGAGCTGAAAAGCCTTTTCATCATTGTATGGACAAAGTCCTACCATTGCAACTCTTCTCATCAAAGGACTTCTTATGTGAAAACTTATCCCCCCCCTCCCATTCTCTCCCCGAAAGCCAAAAATTGTCCTCCAATCAGCACATAAACATTCGTCCTATTATTTAACAGAAGCAGGTCAATCCTTTGGAGTCTAGGAATTGGACCCCCCAAAATTGGTTTTTCTCCTTGTAACTTTCAAGGGAGGAAGGAAGGGAGTATGGAGGAAAAAGAGAAAGAAAGGAAGGAAGGAAGGAATTGGGTAGGGAGGAAAAAGAGACAGGAAGAAAGGAAGGAAGGAAAGAAGGAAAAGAGTAGGAAGGAAAAAAAGACAGGAAGGAAGAAAGAAAAAGATAGGGAGGAAAAAGAGGAAAGAAGGAAGGAAGAAAGGAAGAAAGGAAGGAAGGATGATGAGCTCTCTACCTTAATGTTCTATCACTGGAGGTTTTGAAGAAAAGATTGGACAACCATTTGTCTGAATTGGTATACAGTCTCTTGCGTGAGCAGGGGGTTGGACTAGAAGACCTCTAAGATCCCTTCCAACTCTATTCTTCTGCTTTCCTGTTGCATCTGAACCAGGCCACTGAAAACAGCCCAAGTTGCTTTTGAATCCTGACACTCCGTCATAAGTTACAACAAGCTAGCAGGTTGGCTTTGGAGAATTATCACTCTCTCTCCAAGGAGATTTCCCAAGCTCAGCGTCACGGCCCTTACCGTCCACACACCCCTGCAGCTGTCTTCAGTTTTTTTCTTCCTTGGGTCTGGACAACCCACCTTACGTAGGGAATTCTAATTACGGAAGCCCACAAGGTCATGCTTGGAGATGGGCTTGGAAAAGGGGTCTTGAGAAGCCTTCGAACTTGGCCGTGTCAAATGGTGATTTCATAACAAAGGAATGCTTAATTTCACACTTGGGATCACATCCTCCCCTCCTCCCCTCTGGCCTCTCCCCTCCCCTCATGCCCCCTCCCACCAAATCAGTAAAGCATGTTGATGCAGGAATTTCCAAAAGTCAAAGACAGGGGAGAAGAATAATCAGTCATTAATCCAGATAATTAGATATTAACATCAGGCTGGGATGAGTAGAGGGCTGGAGGGAGGGGCACTGAGCTGAGGTTGAAAGACTTGGAGACATTTGAAGCTTTTTTCCTGGGGTTCTTGAGAACCTTCTGCCACCAGACTTGAAATTCTAGACCTAGAAAACCTGGAACTACGCCGCCTCCAGTCCGATCTAAGTATAATATATAGAATCATACATTGCTTACAGGATGGACAGTTACTTATGAAGTCGGAGTTGGTATTGTTGTGTTCTCGTTTGTTATCTAACAAACTCAAGGTTAACCGCAACAAACTTGATTGCAGGAAATACGACTTCAACAACAGAGCGGTCAATGTCTGGAATACTCTACCTGTCTATGTGGTTTCTTCCCCAAACCCCAAAAATTTTAACCTTAGACTGTCTACTTTTGATCTCACCCCTTTCCTAAGAGGTCATGCATAAGCACATCAACGTACCTACCATCCCTGTCCTCTTGTTTCTTTTTATTTTTCTTATATGTACCCATGTCATGTATTCATAGCTATGTTTATACTTATACCTATTATCTTGTAAGCAACTGACAAATCAAACAAACAAACAAACAAACAAATAAATCTTCCTTCAGTCCTTCAGAAGCCTCCTTTTCTTCTTCTCCAACTTTGATCAGATGGCTAAGTAGGTCGATGGCTGTTGAACTTTATACATTATGCATTATACAATAGATAGTCCTCAACCTGGAGGACACGATGGCTCACTGGCTAAGACGCTCCGCTTGTTGATCAGAAAGTTCTGCATTTGGGCAGTTCGAATCCTTAGCACCACATCACGGAGTGAGCTCCCATGACTTGTCCCAACTTCTGCCAACCTAGCAGTTTGAAAGTATGTAAAAATGCAAGTAGAAAAATAGGGACCACTTTGGTGGGAAGGGAACGGTGTTCCGTGCGCCTTCGGCGTTCAGTCCTGCTGGCCACATGACCATGGAGACGTCTTCGGACAGCGCTGGCTCTTTGGCTTTGTAACGGAGATAAGCACCTTCCCCTAGAGCTGGAAACAACTAGCACAGATTTGTGAGGGGAACCTTTACCATTACCTTAGTCCTCGACTTATGACACAATGGAGCCCAACCTAACCCTAACCCATCAGATTTTGCAACCACCATGGACATTCCTTCTTGGGCTCAGCCAGCCCTTTGCACAAAAACTCTTCGAATCCACCGGTTGCTTGGCATAGTTTCTAGGTCACGCCGGCCCTGAATATCGAAAGAAGGAAAACAAGTCTTCTCGACTCATCGGGAAATATCCCTGGAATTTCTTCCGCGTGGGCCTGGATTCTGGATTCCAACCTGAATGTAGTCAAAACAAAACTGCAGCGAAGTCCAGGGGGAAAAGTTCAAGCTTTCCCTTGGATGGCTTTCACAGCTAAGGGAGGAAAAAATAAATAAAGTCTGGTGTGCTGAAAAAAAAAAATGGACAAAGCTGAGCAGTGCTAGAAACACCCGTCGGTTCATCTGCATGGACATGATGAGGTCTTCCTCTCCTGCTGTTGATGTCTAGAAAGCTTGCTTGGCCAGATCAGCTGAGCCAGTTGATGTCCCCTTCGTTAGCATCGGGGTACCATGCTGTACTCCAGTGTTTGATATCGTCTTCTACCAGGTGGATTCTGGGGATAATCATCATCCAGATGATCTTCTTGCCTTGCAGCTGTCAATCAGACTCTGGTCCTTTTAGCGGCCAAACTTTCAGCTCATCCTTGGCCCATCCAGTGTCATGTAATATATGGGGGCATATGCATGATTTTGTGTTTATTTATTTATTCTGTCGTGTTTTTGAAGTGTATATATTGGAGGGGGGGACCCTTTGAGAGCTGCATGCAATGAAATTTCATTTTAATGTATGCCGATTAGTGTACATTCAAAGTGACAATAAAGCTATTGTATTGTACTGTATTGTATTCTATTGTGTTCCCTACTTCTTATTCCCTTTTCTGTTCTGTTCTGTTCTGTTCTACTCTTCTCTTCTCTTCTCTTCTCTTCTCTTCTCTTCTCTTCTCTTCTCTGAAATTTTGACATTTTGGAGAGCAATGTTCAATCCAGTGCTGTTTCCACAGTGTGTATGTCAAAATAATCTCCTACAAGCCCTTTAGCAGTAGAAATAGATTTAACAGAATAACAGAGTTGGAAGGGACCTTGTAGGTCATCTAGTCCAACCCCCCGCCCAAGCAGGAGACCCTCCACCATTTCTGACAGATTGGTAGTCCAGTCTCTTCTGGAAAGCCTCTAGGGATGAAGGTCCCAAAACTTCTGAAGGCAGCTTCAGTTCAATGGGTTGATTGATCTCACTGTCAGAAAATTCCTCCTTATTTCCAGGTTGAATCTCTCCTTGATCAATTTCCATCCATTATTCCTTGTCTGGCCTTCAGGTGCTTTGGAAAATAGCTTGACTCCCTTTTCTTTGTGGCAGCCCCTCAGATATTGGAAGGTTGCTCCCCGAGTGTCCCCTAGTCCTTCTCTTCCCTAGACTACCCAGGCCCAGTTCCTGAAACCATTAATCATATATTTTAGCCTCCAGGCTCCTAACCATCCTGGTTGCTCTTCTCTGCACCCTTTCTAGAGTCTCAACATCTTTTTTATAGTGATGTCTGGATGCAAATAGAGACTTGTTTCTATAACTGACATTGGTTTTTTGGGATATCTTCTAAGTAGCCAACCTCAAGCAAGAAGTGGTTGAGGTCCCAGGGGGCCTCTGGAAAGAGGCTGATGAAAACCTTTGAAAGTCACCTCAGGTTCCCTTCCCTGGTTGACCATCTGAGTGACCATCATTCCATCCTTGTGTCCACCTTCTTCCTTCTCCAATCCTGTAACGATACTATAAACATTTGGTAGAACACCTAAGACTTTCCTGAAATGTTTGTTGTTTCCAGAGGTTTACTGGTGAGTCACTGTGGAGCACACTAACTTTTTTGTTACCTGGTGTGTACCTGGGGCCAGCTCCAAGTTTCTGTGTGCCCACCATGAGAGGCGTCTCTCCACGAAAGCTCACCACTTGTGCTCTTACTTTGATGTTTTCCCACTCTTCCTTGCTGATCCCCAGTTTCGGTAGAAACAGCTGGCCGGGTGGGTAAAGGCCTTGCTAGAAGGAAAGCAAGCTGAGAGATGGTGAATGGACTCACAACTCAGATAGGATCAGGCATCGAGCCTTCAACATCTAAACAGAACAAACAGAGTTCAGTTCTCTCCTCACCTATTTGATTGGGCAATTCATTCATTCATTCATTCATTCATGTCTACCTCTCTTTTCTACAGGATCTTCCTTGCCACTGTTGTTCAATGAATCACTGCAGTTGTTCAATTAGTAACATGGTTGTTAAGTGAATCTGGCTTTCCATTTAATTTGCTTCTCAGAAGGTCACAAAGAGTGATTGCATTACAACATTTAGCTGGGCCATTCATTCATTCATTCATTCATTCAATTGTTCATCCATCCATCTATTTATTTAACCATTCTTCTGTCCGTCCATCCATCTACCAATTCATCCATCCATCCATTCAATCATTCACCCATCTGTCCTTCTATCCATCCATCCATCCATCAATTTTTCATCCATCCATCCATCCATCAATTCATTCATCCATCTATCCATTCAATCATTCATCCATCATCCACCCATCAATTTTTCATCCATCAATTCATTCATCCATCTATCCATTCATTCAATCATTCATCTATCCATCCATCCATCCACCCATCAATTTTTCATCCATCCACCCATCAATTCATTCACCCATTTATCCATTCATTCAATCGTTCATCCATCCATCCATCCATCCACCCATCAATTTTTCATCCATCCATCTATCAGTTCATTCATCCATATATATCCATTCATTCAATCATTCACCCATCCATCCACCTACCCATCCAGAATAGAGCTGGAAGGTGGTCTTATAAAAAAGGCTCAGGAGTTCTGGTATAAAATTTGGACATGGCTAGAGGGAATGACAGGGCTAAAAATTTGTTACAAGAGAAAAATTTGTTACCAGAGATGTTCTTACTGGGAATAATGAAAGAGAAATTTAGCAAAGCTGACACCTATCTAATTATATATGTAATCGCTGCAGCAAGGATGATATTTGCCCAGAATTGGAAAACAAGTGAAATTCCTAGTGAGGAAGTTACAATTGGTGAGATATTACAATGTGCCAAAATGGATAGGTTGATTTTAGAATTGAAGGGTCAAGATGAGTCAGAATACCATAAAATAGGGAATAAATTTTACTACTGGAGGGATGCAAAAGGGAATCCATAAAAATGAAATATGAATTTAAGGTGAAATAGGCAAGAGATGAGGGACCTCAAGAGTTGAGAAAAATTTAAAAATTACAACATCTAAATATATATATGTATATAAATCCACATAACTTCTTTATCTTTCTAAATGCAAAATGTACTGACAGAAATGTGTGTCAGAGAAGACGGCCACGTTCAATGTTTTTCATGTTTAATACTCAATATTTTTTTTAAAAAAAAGAACAGAACTAGAAGGGACCTTGGAGGTCTTTTAATCTAGCCCCTATATATATACCTATATATACCATAGATCTTATATACCATAGATGAAATCCTAAAGCTGTTTCTGCAAAGCAGAGATATCGGAAAAGGGAACAGGCAGAAGGGAAAAAAAAAAAAAAACACCACCCTAAATTTTGCTNAAGGGAAAAAAAAAAAAAACCACCACCCTAAATTTTGCTTTCAAACCCAAAATTGTCCCTTCACACCTCCCAGCAAGCTCTTTCTATCTAGTTCTACAAAGAGGAAAACAAAAACAAAAGAAAACACCATGGTCCAAAATTTATCTGAAAGAATTGCTGGTGGACAGCTGTGAGAGCTCTTCTTTTGCAAGGTCTGAGGACCTTCCAGAAAAATCCTTGGCTTGAAAGCTTGAATTCTACTGCCATCGTGTGGGAGGGGGGGAAAAAAAAAAAGGTTTCGTGGGCATCGCTTCACAACTTTCGGTCACTGCTTGGCTCGCGTTTGGTGGCTGGCAGGTTCCATTGGGTGAATTTAGGGAAACTACCTAAAACTTTTCCGTGCTATTTAATGTTGGCTTCCCAGTTGAGTCGGGACGGCTGGAAGGAAACCAGTGAGACGATCCAAATTGTTGCAGGACTTTGTCGGTGTTAAGGCTAGGCCAGCATGTGTGTGGGGGTTGTCTGTGTGTGTGTGTGTGTCTGTGTGTATGGGTGTGAAGGAGAAACAGCTTGCCTATGGCTTCCTGGGAAAGAGGAATCCAACTTCGTGCTTGGGGAATTTCCCAATCTCTTAGAAAATGTCTCATGATTGCACTGAAATGGACAAACTTACCCTGAAATTAAAAGAAAAGGAAAACTCGAAATATGTTACAGTCTGAGAAAACTGGTATAATTGGATAAATAATACAAACCAGCAGGTAAAGAGAAAAGGAAAGGAAAAATAAAGAGGTTATAATAGGAGCATTAACCAGATATATGAAATGAGTATTAGAATATTGTATGATAAGGAAGCATCATCTAATTAATTTAATTAATGTATTTGTTCTATGTTTTTGTTTTTAACGAAACGTTTTGTATTTTGTGTATATCTTGCTAATGATTAATAAAGTTTATTTTTTAAAATTAAAAAAGAAAAGAAAAGTGTCTCAAATGGTTGGTAATCTCTCTGAAATGGCAGCGGGGGCTATTTCCGCTGGATTGTAGCTTCAAAAATTGTAGCAATGAGTTTGTTAGGCATCCAGAAATTGTCCATGGTAATCAATCACACCAAGACAAGTATAATTTCCAACTGATTTATTAGGAACAGCTCTGGTACATCTATGGCATTTCCAAAAGTGAAAGTCATCTTCAGAGCCGTTTCACAAAATCCACCTTCTCTCCTCCCCTTTCTATACTTCATTAATCACGAGAACCAATTAACTGCAATTGGAATTTTTTCATGCGACATATGGAATAACCTTGAACTTTCCAACTCCTCCACTCCCCTTCCATTCCTTTTACATTCTTGGCAGCTGAATCTCAGAGCTGACAGGGTTCTCTGCCTGGTGGCTGGGGTGGGCGTGGTCATGGTGGGCTTGGCATAGTTGGCCTCCTGCACCATGGTGGGGAGGAGGGTATTTTTACCCTCCCCAGGCTCCTGAGGCTTCCCTTGAGCCTCCAGGAGGACAAAAACAGCCTCCCCGGGCTCCGGAGGCTCTCTGGAGTCTGGAAATGGGCCCATTTCTGGCCTTCCGGGAGGAAGCGAGCCTCCGTGTGCCGTGCACTTACCTGCATCCAAAATGGGTCACCTGGGGATTCCTGGGAGGGGAGGGGAGGGGTGGGCAGGGCCAGAGAGAAGTGGGATTTGGGGGTTCCCCACACTGCACAGAATCTTAGCTACGGGGCTCTCCCGAACCCCTGCGAACTCCCAGCAGCCCACCTCTGATCATAGCCAGATGGAGTGGAATTTCCCCCTTGCCAGTTGGGCCCAGGAGATCCAGATGGAAAGGTTTCTCTGTCGTCCTTGGTTCAATTTTACAACACAGGCAGTCCTCAACTTACAACAGTTCACTCAGTGACCGTTCAAAGTTACAGCGTCACTGCAGAAAAAAGGGACTTATGGCCATTTTTCACACTTATGACCATTGCAACTGTGCATTTTTCACACTAACAACCTAGGTTCATGGTATTTACCTTCGGACGCTCGACAGCCAACTCACATTTATGACAGTTGTTGCATCCCGGGGTGCTACATTCCCCTTTTGCAACCTTCTGACGAGCTGGATTTGCTTAAGAATTGTGTTACTAATGGAACAACTGTGGTGATTCGCTTAACAACTATGGTGAGAAAGATCGTAAAATGGGACAAAACTCACTCAACAATTGTCTCACTTAGCAACGGAAATTTTGGGTTCGGTTGTGGTCGTAAATCCAGAATTATCTGTAATCCTTGCATAGTTAAGTAAGCACTGAAAATACAGGGGGCGTCCAGGTTGTCCTCTGCTGCCCCCTGTCTTCCAAAAGTGGGACTTCCAAAAACTGGACAATGTTTAACCTAACATCCCTTAGTAGGATAAGGAAATTCCTTAGTAGGAAAGGCAATTTTGTTTTTTGAGAAGGTAACTTTAAAGAGTTCCTCTGTATTCTTCGGTTTAATTAAATAATTGCCATCTAGTCAAACAGATCCAGAATTAAGCATTTGAAGGAATGTATGAAGCATTAAAATTTTTAAGTTTTAAATTTTTAGCAAAAAAAAAAAAAGTTTAGGACAATGTAAGGGTATAATATATTTCTTTACACCTTTCTAAGATGGTGCTTTTCCCTTCACAATTGCAGTCACATCCTAGGAAATACTTTCTTTAGCTTGAGGTGCTTGCCTATTACCATAAGTAACAATGCAAAATATCATCAATATTTGAGCTGCGGTGGTGCAGGGATTATAATGCTGTACTACAGGCTCCTTCTGCTGCCTGCCGGCTGCCTGCAATTTTGCAGTTCGAATCTCACCAGGCTGAAGGTCGACTCAGCCTTCCATCCTTCTGAGGTCGTTAAAATGAGGACCCAGATTGTCTCAATGTAATGCAATGCAATTAAGCATCTGAAGGAATGACACAATGGCTCAGTGGCTAAGATGCTGAGTTTGTCGGTCGGCAGGTCGGCAGTTCAAATCCGCAGCGCTGCGTAATGGAGGGAGCTCCCATCACTTGTCCCAGCTTCTGCCAACTTAGCAGTTTGAAAGCTTGCAAAAAATGCAAGTAGAAAAATAGGGACCACCTTTGGTGGGAAGGGAAGAGCATTCCTCTGTGCACCTTTGGTGTTTAGTCATGCCAGTCACATGACCACAGAGACGTCTTCGGACAGCGCTGGCTTTGTCACAGAGATGAGCACCACCCTCTAGAGCCAGAAACGATTGGCACGTATGTGCAAGGGGAATCTTTACCTTTTACCTTATTTTTCTTAAAAAAAAATAAAAATAAATCAACCATGTTACCTTTTTTATAGGCTCCTCCTTTATGCAGATATTTCATCTAACCTGTGGTGTGTGTGTTTTTTAAATCTGGGATATTATAAATCATAACAATTCTGCACTTAGTGAAATTGTTTCTTTCAGGCAATTAATAGAAGTCAGACACGTCAACGTTTCAGCCGACAGGTGTAAATATTCATTCAGTTTTGACAATGGGGCTGAGGGAGAACAAGAGGGGGAAAAGAAAAAAAAAAAAGAGAATAATATCAAGGGACAAGGTCATCAATCTTGACGTGCTTATATAAACAAAACAAATGACCTAATTTGTTTTGGGTTAGAAAAAGCGGGCCTCTAACAGGAAGGGATTTGCGAATTTATATAAGAAAACATTGCAGCACCGACATCAAATTACATCTCAATCAATGTTAAAAGGCAACTGACATTTTCATTTTGATTTATGGATTAACCTTTACATCTAATGCAATCTTAGAATTTATTCCCCCCACCTCCCCATCAGCAGCTGGTAGTACAGCAACTTACAGTTCATTGTGAGGAAGTTCACTAATTTAATAACTTCCAGTCACACTGCAAACACCGTCGTGAAGCAGCTCACACTGAGATTCAGAGAGTGGATGGACTCTCTCTCTCCCTCCCTCCCTCCCTCTCTCTCCTGCAGTGGAGCAGTGCTCAGAGTGCAGTACTGCAGGCTGCTTCTGCTGACTGCTGGCTGACTGCAATTTGGCAGTTCGAATCTCACCAGGCTCAAGGTTGACTTAGCCTTCCGTCCTTTCAAGGTGGGTAAAATGAGGACCCAAATTGTTGGGGGCAAGAGGTTGACTCTGTAAACCACTTAAAGAGGGCTGTAAAGCTCTGTGAAGCAGTATATAAGTGCTATTGCTATTGCTATTTCTATCTATCTATCTATCTATCTATCTATCTATCTATCTATCTATCTATCTATCTATCTATCATCCATCCACCCACCTATTTATCTAAATTTTATTCTTTTCCCATCTATCCATCCATCCTTATCATCCACCTGTCTGTCTGTCTGTCTATCTATCTATCTATCTATCTATCTATCTATCTATCTATCTATCTATCATCTATCATCCATCCACCCACCTATTTATCTAAATTTTATTCTTTTCCGATCTATCCATCCATCCTTATCATCCACCTGTCCGTCTATCTATCTATCTATCTATCTATCTATCTATCTATCTATCTATCTATCTATCTATCTATCTATCTACAGCATAGAAAATGTTCATCAGGTTTAGCAAAACCAGCAGATCTGAAATTTTTCCTTTAGTAGGAGATATACCTCAAAAACTCAGTCTTGATTTTATTCATTTCTTTAAGAATAAAAGGAGGTCTATGGGTCAAATTAAAGTTGCATTTGTTTTTCTCCAGATAGATAGACCAATGGGCACATTAGGAGATGCCTAGATACAACCAGACACACATTTTTAATGGCCTGGTAAAATGACTTCCCCTTGTTTGTTGTTAATCTCTTATAACACAAATTTTAGCTGAGTGAGTTCCCAGTTAATTTTGTTTTATTTTATTGTTTCTTTGTAGTTAGGGTTTTGTTTTCTAGATGTAGCCTAAAGCTTATAGAAAAGTAATTGCATAAAGCAGAAAATAGTTCAGGAGAAAGAGAGAGAAAGGGAGAGGAAGAGAAAGAGAGATCGAGACAGATAGACAGACAGACAGACAGACAGACAGACAGACACACACACACACACACACACACAGAGGTATATGAGAACATCTAATTTATAAGATGTGGTTATCAACGCACTGCAGAGGTTTCATTTTGTTCAAAGGAAAAATAGTTACTTAAAACAACAAAGCCATTGCTTTGTTTTTGTAATGTACACAAACCACGTTTGGTATTCGGAGGGATATAAAAATATGTAAGTTTGCAAATATTTGGGCTTCATTTAATTTCATCTGCAGCAAAACAAGGCTGTAGGTGATATGCAAAGGCCCCGATATTAGCCTTTACTAAAAAAAATTATTCCCTTTTCTTGTGTTATCTTAACTGATTTTGGATTTATTACTTAAAGAGAAATTAGGCACTGTACACTGAAAACTGAATCTGGTTGAAACTGCAACTTCTCTGATTTTTCACTCCATTTGAAAAGGAAAATGAGATTGTTTATCTGAATAAATAAGTAAGGAAGGAAATGGGTGGTTAAGAAAGTAAGCATAAATAAGTAAATAAGTGGATTTTGGATCCTCCCAAATATATATATAAATAAAAGAGTCGGCATGCAATATGAACCTGGCATGGAACTTGGAAGTATATTTTATTATGAGACAATCCATGCCCCATGGGATCATCGCTTCAGAGATATTTTCATACCTAAACAGAGAAACAGAATAACCACAGGTAGCAAAAAAACCAAACCAAACCAAAACAATAGGTGCAGGAATGACTTTTGACTTTCTGTTGGCTTCCCCATTGAGTTTCCTTATTAGAATTTGGCAGGGAACATAAAAAACTCTTCCTTCCTTCCTCCCTCCCTCCTTCCCGCTCCCTTCTCTTTTCCTTCCTTCCTTTTTCTTCCTTTTTTCCTCCCTCCCTTCTTTTCTCCCTCTTTCCCTCTCTCCTTCTTTCCTCACTCCCACCTTTTTTCTTTCTCCCTCTCTCCTTCCTTCCTTCCTTCCTTCCTTCCTTCCTTCCTTCCTTCCTTCCTTCCTTCCTTCCTTCTTTCCTTCCCTCCCTCCCTCCTTCTTCCCTCCCTCTTGGAAGTCTAAAGGTCTTCTGGAAAACAAGGGTGAAACTAGAAGCTTTTATTTGACTTTTCAGCACAGCACTTCCCCATCAGTCTCTGTTTTGCATTTAAAGATGCCTTGCGAAACTCAAGTGGGATGCATTACGAGCACCTGGGGACACAATCCTACCTTTACAGTGCCACACTGCTGATCCCAGATCTGAATTAACACCCATTGAACGATCCCAGGTTCTAACATTATGAAAGACAATAACAGAAGAGTTGGCAGGGCCCTTGGAGGTCTTCGAGTCCAATCATTAGTTATTCTTAAGTTTGGTTGTCCAATATTTTCTTAAGAATAAAACAGAGAGGGGGAGAGGGAGGGAGGGAGAGAAGGAAGGAGAGAGAGAGGGAGGGAGAGAGAAAGGGAGGGAGGGAGAGAGGGAGAGAGAGAAGGAGAGAGAGAGGGAGAGAGATGGAGAGAGAGGGAAGGAGAGGGAGGGAGAATGAGGGAGGGGGAGAGAGAGGGGGAGGGAGGGAAGGAGGGAGAAGGAGAGATTTTATGTGCTAGGGCTGAAGCACAGCAACTAGGAATGGAAGGATAACTCCTGAGTCCTGAAAAAGAAAATCTGTAAGTTTCTTCTCTCCTCCTTCATCTTTATTCTGACGTCAAGGCCACTTACTAACGGTTTGTCCACGACGTGCTCCCCCGTGGTGCCTCGCATCCTCCTTAATGGAAACCCGCTGATCCGTAAACCCTTCTGAGGGAGCCCGGCGCTCAGGGGCAGTGTGATATTAATGTTCATATCAGTGATTGATCAAAAAAGGATTTGCAAGGAAAGCATAAAGTATTTAATTATAATTAGACCAGGAACAGCTCCGTAATGGTGCCGGCATTTCAATAAGGTCATGTTTTGCCCATACACTTTTCATATTAAATGCCATTCGTTTCAAGGGCCTGAATTCGTTTTGGAAATCGTCAGCGTGCAACACACCAGGTAAATTAAAAAATGTCCCTGGTTTGGGTTTTTTTCTTTCTTTCTTCTTTTTTTTCCCCCTTCCTGGTTTGGAAAGATGATTGATCTCCTTTGAAAAGCAAACACAGCAGCATCCGGTGGTCCCAGAATGCCTTTGAGAAGAGTGTCAGGGACGTAAGAACTTTTCCTCTCCTTTTGGACATAAATCGGGTCAAACAATAGCAATATCTCAACGTAGATTGGATTCATTTCTTCGGAATGGAGATGGATGTCTCCACTGAATGTTAACCTTTTCCTTTTGTGTTGTTTACTCCCCAACCCAAATAAATGAATAAAATAAAATAACCAGGGACTGATCTTACCAAGGTAAGGGAGCCAAAGAAAATTACGTGCAAAAAAGGAGACAGTAATTTGGAAGGGTCAAAGAGAATCAAAACGCCAGAGTCTGGAGATAATTTTAATCCTTGTTTTCCTGCCGATTCAGTTTCTGCATTTGCCTAATAATTGTGCATCAGGTAATTATGACACGAGTGAGCTGGGAATAATAACCACAAGCAAATAATGTTGTTGTTTGCCAGCAGCTTGTGCAGACGGCAGCGGAATTGGACAGTGGGGAAGAACGGGGACCAGTCAGGGAGTCTGGGGAGGATTCGGGTCCTGCATTCAAAGCAGAGATGGGGCCAGAGCCATCTGAGAGTTGTGTGCTGACTCCGGAGCCTCCAGAATCTGGCAGCAGCAAGGCAGAGGAACAAAGGGAGCCTGTTCCCAGTATGTGCAGAGCTGCTCGAAGGCAAGAGCAGCTGAGACAAAAGGGGCAACTCAGGAGTAAGGTTGGGAGGCGATTGCCCCTCCCCTAAGGTATAAAGGACAGGCAAAGGTAGAGAAACCTTTGTAGGAAGCAACGTTATTCGCTCTGTTCAGATTAATCCTTGAAGCTCTGTGTGGACTTTGTACTTCAATTGATTTTTTACAGTTCATTTGGCACTCTAGTTGTTGGCAGCAATTCAAAGAAGAGAAAGGTGGGTGATTATCTCAAGGGATTGTTTGAGACTCATTATGGGCTGGGAATGCACATAATTCCCAGCGCTGAAATAAAATAAGAGTTGTTTGGACTAAGAGTGTGTTTAATTACAATCTCAGGAAGCCTTGGTCAGAACAAATAACTGAAGCATTGTGTGTGTAGTGTAGAACAGCACAACGACAAAGCTGGAGGAAAGGTGTGTGGCCGTTTAGTAAAACAAGAATTTATCTCTTTGGCATATCCTACAGCCACCAGGGAACCTGACATTTTTGCTTCTAAGTGAGATGTTTGTTGAATTTTGCCTCAATTTAAGACCTTTCTTGCCACCGTTGTTGAGTGAGTCACTGCAACTGTTAAACTAGAAACACTGTTGTTGAGTGAATCTGGCTTCCCCGTTGACTTTGCTTGTCGGAACATCGCAAAAGGGGATCAAGTGACACTGCAACCATCATAAATAGGAGACAGTGGCCAAGCATCTGAATTTTGATCATCACGGGGCTTCTGCCCCTGGTCATAAGTGTGAAAAATAAGTCACATTTTTCAGTGCTGTTGAAACTTTGAATGGTCACTCAATGAACTCTTATAAGTCAAGGACCACCTGAATGGAAAAGGGGAAAAGAGGGGAAAAGATTCCCCTTCAAAAATGCCTACTCATGCTGTCTTTTGGGAACAGATACAATCTTGTTGCTGAATCCTGCTATAAAGCAATATTTTCCCATTTTTTATAAACAGAGGAAATTCCTATTTTAGTTTTTAGTTTTTAGCTGGAAAACTGATCTTCCAAGGAAGCAGAAAATTATGGTACAACTCCCGCATTATCTTCTGAGCTGGGATGCCCTTGCAAACTCTCTCCATGCATTTCAATAAATTTTAAAGTGTATAATTTTAATATATAGCTTTATTGATTCACAATCCATAAATCAATGGGATGGGATTACCAATAAATTAGAGGTGGGGAGAGCAATCTGCCTGTCCCAAACTCATTTATAGAACTGGGCCCACAGGCATACTCTCCTAAAATTAATACTTACATTAGGTTTAAAAAAAATATCAAAGAAGCAAAAAAGGAAAGCCTTTTTACAAAAACTGGGGTAAAATGCTGACAAAACCCTCATTGCATTGAAGATACTGCTTATTCTGCAATGAGGGAGAAGTTGCAAAAATGTACAAAAATGCATATTTGAAGAAAAAGTGCACATGTATACACCAATACGAAACATTCGGGTTGACTTAAGCACACTGGGAAAAGGGACATCGACCTGCTGAAACCTCAAACTTTAATCAGTTAACAATTTAACCTTTTGTCCCTGATTCAACTTAATGTTTTTTTTTTCTAGTCAGATTGTTATATTGGCTGATCATTCTGGAGTTTGAGGAAGGGATGCCATTAAAATGGACTCTTGTCAAACTGGGAGCATGGCAATCTTGTGGGTCCCACAGGAAATGCCACACATCCTGGAGTTTCCATGGAAGAAGGGTCTAAAAAGTCAAGATGGCAGACAAGGGGTATTATAAACACTGGTATTTGTTTTGGGGGCCATGTCTAATTTAGAGCAATGATTGAAGAAGCAGATTCTTTAGAAAACATAGCAGGCCATTTCAGACATGAAGAAAAACACATGAAGGAAGGAAGGGGAAGGGGATGGAAAAGAGAATGGAAGGAGAAGGGGATGAAAAAGAGAGATTGAAGGAAAGGAAGGAAATAAAAGAAAGGGAAGGGAGGGAAGGGGAAGAAGGAAAGGAAAGAAGAAAGAAAGGAGAAGGGAAGGAAAAAAGAGAAGGAGGGAAGAATGGATGGAAAAAAGGGAAGGAAGGAAGGCATCTAGCTTTATTCAAGAAGGAAGGAAGGAAGGAAATAAAATAAGGAAAGAAGAGGAAAGGGGAGGAGAAAGGAAGGATGGCTGAAAGGAAGGATGTATTTAGCTATATGTATTCAAAGAAGAAGGAAGGGAGGCATCTAGCTAGATGTATTTAAGGAAGGAAGGAAATAAAATAAGGAAAAAAGAGGAAGTTGGGAAGAGGAAGGAAGGATGGAAGGAAGGAAGGCATCCAGCTAGATGTATTAAAGGAAGAAAGAAGGAAGAATCTTGCTATATTCAAGGAAGAAGGAAGGGAGGCATCTAGCTAGATGTATTCAAGGAAGGAAGGAAGGAAGGAAGGAAGGAAGGAAGGAAGGAAGGAAGGAAGGAAGGAAGGAAGGCAGGCTTATATTCTAATGTTCCAAGTCAATATTAGGACAGCATCCAGTCTCCTTGATAACATTTTGGACCCCATTATCTGTGTAGGGTTTATCATTACTGTTCCATCTACCTTTAAGAATTTCGTTCCCTCCTAGGATTCAAGCAGTGTTAGGCAGTTGGATGCCCCCATGTCACCAGAAGTCATGAAGCAAGAGTACTACATCCCCATCCAGAGTACTACTGTCTTCTCCAGGAAGCCCCAACCCCAAAAGATGGTTTAAACCCTGGGGTGGAGGGTGCAGGTCCCCACAAAACTGGAATTCGCCTTATTGCAAGTCATTTTGTGATTTTTTTCCTGTCCCGGCTGCTTCACAATGTCCAAAACTGAACCTGTTGAACATCCAAGAGGTGGTATTTATTATCTTGCACATGGTATGGGGATCGCAGGACTGGCAGTGGGTCTGGAGATGAAAGAATGTAATCAATGCTAAATTTAATTTCGGAGTCAGATTTTCCGATGTTTGGGCTCTGTCGGCTGGCGGCAGCTCTTGGAAAAAACTCACCGGGCTCTGAAGATTGGAGTGGTTGGGATTCCAAACTCTCCCCAGGGCAGGAGATTTCGGGAAAGACGGCATCGGCGGAAGACAAGGTGGGCAAGGCAGCTCTTTCTCCAGCCATCCTTTTTTCCCTTTTCACACTCCGCCTCCTTCGCCTCCTGTAATTCCCATTTTCAAACAAATCCAGCATGGATTCACACCCGGTGGCAAAACTCCAGTAATTTCCTTTGCCTTTGTCGTTGCCTTCGGCTCGGGGAACCTGCATTCGTTCAACCAAAAACAGCAATACTGTCAATTAAAAAGGAACTATCCACCCTGTCTGGAAACTCTCATGGTTTGAGATCTTCAAACATGAAAGATCTGAAGAAGGTTGGGCTCTACAATGGGTTTCCGTGCAGAAGGGGAATCTCCTTTGGACACGCGCTGGAGCTTGGAGGAGGTTAGGCCACCATGAGGATGGTGACCTTTGAAGGTTGATGGCCAGCTGTACAGAAACAGGTTGTCCACCACTGCTGCCCATTTAGATTTGTGGCCCTGACCTCTCAGCACGTATGCTGTGAATGTTGCCTTCTCCACATCTGCCTTCACTTAGATGTGAGGCTCATATAAACAGTTATGACACGTTGCTGAAATCCAGACTCTCTAATTATAGAAATTGGAGGTAAATATACCCTTCAGTCTGCTACAGAGTCTGTCTCTCTCTCCCCCTCTCTCCCTCTTCTTCCTTCCTTCCTCCTCTCTCTCTCTCTTTCCTTCTTTCTTTCTTTTTCTCCCTTCCTTTTCTTTTTTCTGTCTTTTTTTCCTTCCTTCTCTTTCTCTGTCTCTTTCTTTCCCTCTCTTTTTCTTTCCTTCTCTTTTCCAGCAAAATGGCTGAACTTATATTTTAAAACTTCTCCACTTAATGGCCATTCCTTCCTTCCACCTCTTCTTCAAATGAGGATGGTGGTTTTCTCCAAAATTACCATAGTTTTGTTTTGTTTAGCTTTTTTTTTAAAAAAATGCCATAACCAGGATTGGAATGTTCAGATTCATCATCTCTTGCTTATCATCTCTAATATGGTTCTTCGTTGATCTGTTTTATGATTTCCTTACTTCTTCACTTGCAAGCTACTCAGGGTAGTTTGGAGTTGAGTGACCTCTTAATTTAATCAATCAATCCACTAATGTTGCACTGATGATGTTCCCTACTTGGGTCATGGAACGTTTGCGAGAAAACCACCAAGCTCCGAGATCACCAAGGACCCCACAATCCTCCTCTTCTTCCTGTACTTTGCAAACCCAACTCCCTTCTAGCACTGATGGTGTTCCCTAGTTGGGTCATGAAACGTCTGCAAGAAAATCGCCAAGCTCAGAGAGCACCAAGGACTCCACAGTTCAGCCCTGAGCTACAACTATGCTCTTCTATCAATCCAATAATAACTTCACAGAAAGTAATTTGAAAGACTTTCTCAGACAACCAAGGCTGAGCCAACTCATGCCCGCAACCGCAAATTGTAGGAATGACCCAACCCAGAACAGGATGAGTGCATGGACGGAGGGCACATGTTTGCAAAGGTGTGTCTTGAAGGCTTACCTTGACAAAACAGCTGTTGAGTGACAGGTTGTGACGAATGGAATTCTGCCATGCTCGTTGATTCGTCCGATAGTACGGGAACTTCTTCATAATGAAATCATAGATGCCAGAAAGAGTCACCTTGTTGGAAGGACTCTGCTGAATGGCCATGGCGATTAAAGCTATGTAGCTGCCCAGAGAAAGATGAACAAATTAAGAACATCAGGACCTCATTGAATGCAAAGGGGAAGACAGTGGCTGAGAGAGACACCGAAAATGGGATAATACAGTGGACTTTGTAGCACAGAGGCTGCTATCTTCAATGTGTTCAGTGAAGACTTAGTAAGTCTCTTCAAACACAGCCATTATTATTTTTAAGTTTGATCTGCTGATTAAAACACAACTGTGACCATATAAACAGATGATAGATAGATAAGGATGGATAGATCAATAGATAGATAGAAGATAGAAACAGATGATAGATAGATGATAGATAGATAGATACTTGATAGAGATTGATAGATAGATATGGATAGATGATGGATGTAACAGAGATAGATATATAGATATAGACACACCACTGATAGTTTTCACAAATTGTGTTGGAAAGGCAGAATGTAATTAGTTTAGTTTCTATGCTGTTATTATTGGATTGATAGAAGCAAATATTTGTAGCTCAGAGTTGAACTTTCATCAGTGCCATATTATTGGATAGATTGACAACCCCAAACTACCCTGGGTAGCTTGCACATGAAAAAAAAAAACACAGTCAAAGAACCATGTATTGTTATACCCAGAAAAATGTACTTTATAAGAAATGTGCAAAGGCAGCCATTCTCTTGCTTGGTGTCAGTGCCCTGTTTCTAGGTAGAAATCTGATTTTTAAGTTTTATCCCTAATGCAGGTGTCTTGTGTTCTCTCTCAGTCCACATTGCAAGCATGATTAGTCAGGCATATTGGCCAAACGGAAGCAACAGCTCTGAAAAAAAATAATTTTTTTAAAAATAAGAAGCAAATATCCTGCTTATATTTCCCACAGATATAAAGTGACCATGATCGCCGCTTCGTTCTGTTATAGAATCTGTATTTTCTTCTCTGTAGGGAAGGGGAAAAAATGATTATTTTAAAATGCTTAGACACAGTCACTTCATCAACTCAAAGTTTCTGAGAGCTGTAACTTCTGTGAGCTGCAGCAGATTGTGACTTTTAGCCTGAGAAGTAATTATTTGGTGGCTAATTTGCAAGGATTAAATGCATTTTTTTTAGGGGGGGGCAGAATTTGGGTCAGATTCTGCACCCCTGACTTCTATGGGAGTTATTTGCATAGAAAGCAAAAGTGAGTTACAAACAAGCTAAATTCACTCCTTGGGTATTTTTAATCAGGGTCAGGATGAATAAATCCATTAATGCAAATATCTCACCTGGTGGAACTTAACAACTAAGGGCACCCTTTCTTTCATTGTTTTTTTAATTTATTATTATTTTGTTTTCTTCTTAGGGTGTTCATCCAAGAAGAAGTTTAATCATAAAAGCAACATCTAAAGAGTTAGAACAGTGGGTCCAGCTCGTTTTTGTCTGGAGAAAAATTGGAAAACCCCTCTTTTTTCTCCAAAAATGAAAAACAGGGCAAATTTAAGGTGCAAATTTAAGGTGCAAATTTAACCCATCAGAATTAATTGGAGGGGACCAATCAGTTGCAAAAGTCTAAAAGCAACTGAAAAAATGGAATTTAAGAGATATAGCTAAGATGCCAGTTTTCAGACTCAACATCCACAACCCCATTTAGATTTGGGGGTGCACATCAGCATGAAATTCACTCTTTTTTGACCTAACAGAATGAGAACCTTAGTCTAAGGTTTCCCATCATTTTCTTTTTCCTACCAAAGAGCTATTTTACAAATACTCAGGGGCTGGTTATTCCTGTACGAAAAGAAAAATCTCAAACCCGATCAACTTTCTAATCTTGCCTCCTACTCCTTGCTAAGATTTTTTATGAAGAGCAGGGGAAGAAAGAGAGAGAAGAAAGAAAGAAAGAGGAAAAAACAGAGAGAAGAAAGAAAGAAAGGAAAAGAAAGAAGGAAGGAGGGAGGGAGAAAAAAGAAAGAAAAGAAGAGAGAAAAAAGGAAGGAAGAAAAGAAGGAAGAAAGGAAAGAAAGATAGAAAGAAAGAAAGAGGGAGGAAGGAAGAAAAAGGAAAGAGGGAGAAGAAAGAGGGAGGGAGGGAGGAAAAAAGAGAGAGGAGAAAGAAAGAAGAAGGAAGGAGGGAGAAAAAAGAAAGAAAAAAGGAATAAAAAAAAGAAAAGAAGGAAGGAAAGAAAGAAGGAAGGAAGGAAATATTTTCCCAGGCTCCAAAATTATGCACACCCAGCTTAAAAAGTTCAGCTTACCTGTAAGCAGGTCTGGTGAATCTTTTTTCTTCATCTGAAGTGCAGGCTGGGTAATCCTCTCCATCATAATTAAAGCAGTTATAAGGATATTGTGTGTTATCAAACATTCTTTTTTTTTTCCCCCCCTTGGATTTCTTTTAGCTCCTGAGAAGGAGGGAAGAGGTGGGAGAGCGGTGTGTCTTTATGAATGCTCCACTCCTCCCTTGCTCCTTCTCTTTCCTTCCAACCCGACCCCCCCTCTCCCCTCCCCTCTCTCTCTCTCTCTCTCTCTCACACACACACACACNCCCCCTCTCCCCTCCCCTCTCTCTCTCTCTCTCTCTCTCTCACACACACACACACACACAGAGGACCATTCTACCCCTCACTCTCTCGCACTTTCCTTCGGGGGTCTCCAGTCCCAGGCAAGATCATTCCCCATAGGTTGGTTTTGTTCCATCCTCCCTGGCGTTCAGCAACGTGGTGCCAGTCAGAAAGGCACCTTCTCACCCAGTTCGGATGCGGGTGAGAATCTTTCTTGAACCCTTTCAAGAAGGTTCAAAGCTTTTCAGAAAGCTTTCAACTTGGCGACTTTTTACCCTGGTAAACCAGGCACTGGGGGTGGGGGGGGTG
>BHFT01021160.1:2377-41102 GCA_004320025.1 Laticauda laticaudata
TCCCCCCCCCCCCCAATTTGGAGAGGGCTGTTCAATTTTAACATAGATGGCCTCTTTGCCCCTCTTTCAAGCCAGCAATCCTCTCTGTCCAAAATATGGACTTTGTTGTCTTCAAAAGAGCAGCCTGTGTCTTTTAAATGCAGACAGACTGCTGATTTTAGTCCCGATGTTTTCGTTCTCCTATGTTATGCCATGCATTTGATCTGTAAGTATCTGGTGCTGTAGGAGCAAGAGAGCTGGGTTGAAAGGTCTTGAATTACACTCTTCAAAACAGGAATGGCCTTGCAGGATGAATGCCCAGTGACTATCTATGTCTACACTATCCTGAAGAAGCCTATAGATGCTAAGCTAAATTCTCTTTCCACAGTCACCCAACACATCCTTTGAGCAAAAAAGATCTTGAATATCTTGAAACTGACACATGTTGCCTTTTCAAGATGAAAAGACCTCTCATTTCCTGGAACAGCTAATAATGACTTATTGTGGTTTCATATATGGATTGGGGAATGAAGTGAAGGGAAATTTATGGGGACAAAGCAGAAGTGCTTAGGACATTGGAAATCTGGAGGAGTAGACGCCAGTAGGGAAAAGCCCATAGCTTCAGATTTAAGATAGTTTGGGGAGGAATTATGTAAGGTTTTGCTTTGAAATAAATGTACACAGAGGGATTTGTAACTATTAAGAGTGTTGAAAAGAGAACAATAAATTAAAACTATTTCTAATTCCTGCCCTTACAGAGAAAATCGATGGCTTTGAAAGTCAGAGGAAAAGTAACTTGAGTTAATGCAAATCTTCTCTTTCTTGCTCCTCTTTCCTTTCCTTTTATTTTGTTTTTTATTCATTTATTTTGTCAATTGCTTACAAGATAACAGGTATAAGTATAAACATAGTTATGAATACATGAAATGGATATTTATAATAATAATAAAAAAAACCAATAGAACAGGGATGGTAGGCACATTGGTGCGCTTATGCACACCCCCTTCAGACCTCTTAGGAAAGGGGTGAGGTCAATAGTAGAAAGTCTAAGGTTAAAGTTTTTGGGGTTTGGGGAAGAAACCACAGAGTCAGATAGAGTATTCCAGACATTGACCACTCTGTTCCTCAATCCCTTTGGCACTTTTGCTAGAGGGCATTCGAAAACAGGCAAAATAGATTTTTTTAAAAAAAAATGGAGAGGGTACTGTTTAACTTTGGGTGCTTGCCTTGGTATTAATGAGTAACATTTTCCGTTTTCAATCCAGAAATGCAGCAACTTAGCTGGTCAGCATCTTTGCTTACTGTGCTCAGCAAATACGCTTTAGACTCTGTAGAATTGATTTACAATTAGTTGCTGCTGCTGCTGCTGCTGCTGCTGCTGCTGCTGCTGCTGCTGCTGCTGCTGCTGCTGCTCCTTCTGTCGCCTCCATCACCACCAAGTAATTACTATTCTTGCTTTACTACACAGTTACTGCTTCATTGTTGGCAGGATCAAATTCGGAGTGCTTACTGGGCAAAGGTGCCCAGGAATGGCTGTGAAATCAGACCATCCAGCTGATTGGGATGTTGGCCCTTTAAGGGTTTTCAGTTACTTCTTGAAAAAAGAAAAGATGAAAAGAAGCCACTGTCTCCTCATTTGTTAAAAAAAATTAAGTTTGCATTATTTCATCCCATGTTTGCAAGACATTGCCGGGATCCTGTTTCTTTTTGGACTGTTTAACCAGCCACAATTGTTTGCCCCATGGAACACAGAGATAATTTTCCCCACATGCTCCTTTGGTAAGAATTTCTTTCTTTTTTCTTTCTTTTTTTACTGAAAATTGAGACCTGGATGTGATTTTGCAGATATTTATGGTGTGAGGGAAAAAAAAGAATGGGGAAAGAAGGTAGTTATTTCTGCATAGCTTATTTGTCTTCTCATGTTGGTGTTTCTGTCTGATTTTCAGTCGAGTGGTGTCAGATATATATTCCTTTTGACTCCTATTTTTTCCCTGCAGTGATTGAAAAAAGACAGAGAGAAAGAGAGAAGTTTCATTTCTTGATTTCTAATCTGTGAAATCTAACTTTCTGTTAGGGGTTAGCATGGGGGAAACCTTGTCCATTTAAAAACCAGCACTTTTGAAGATTTCCCTCCCTTAACCTGCAGAATGTGTTTTGCTAGAATAGATTTTGCTAGATTACAGGAAAGATTTATGGAGCACTTTCAGCAATTGCTGGCCCAGTCTAAAGGGAAATCTTTGATGGAGAAAACCATCTCATATTTGGTTTACAGAATTTAGTAATTGTTGGTAAATAGACCTAGATGTCTATCTGATACCACTCATAACTGCTGCTTGATTAACATTTGGGAATGTGGATAAGAGACAGACAGACAGACAGACAATATATCTTCGGTGTTCTGATTCCATGATAATCACTGCAATCTACCTATTTGGACCAGTGCATATTGAATTGACTTTTACAATGTTCAGCCAGTTCTAACAATAAAGTGGGGTTTTCTCTTTTTTAATAATAATGTTATTGAATGTTATATGTGAAAATAAGGAAAAAAGTAAAAGAAAAGAATAAATGAAAATAACTATATAGTACAGAATATATATATATATATATATATGAAAATAAACTATATTAGTAAAGAATATATATATATATATTTATATATATAATATATACTATATATATATTATATGACTATATATATATTTTTTTTTTTTTTTTTTTTTTCTTGGCCTTGAATGTATCTTTTCTTTATCTACATTGAAGACATTGATCAAGACAAATTCCTTGTGTGTCTAATCACACTTGGCCCAAAAAAGAATTCTGTTCCTAAGCTATTCTAGTATATATAGTGTGTGTGTGTGTGTGTGCCAGATAGATGACAGACAGATAGAATGTATTTATTCTATAATTTATGGTCTGTTGCTTGTGTGTGTGTTGTGCTATTCTATATTTATGCTTGTTATGAACGAATATATACATATGTTTTCTTACGTATTTCGTGGGTACTTTACATGTATGGTATTCAGCTTTGTTCGGGTATTTCCCACGTCATTTAGTTGTGCTTTTAAATTATAAGCAACATTTCAGCAGAATCACATCGCCTATATCAGCTTCTGATGAGTTCGTTACGAATGTTGACTACAAACTCAAATACAGAAGCCTGATGATGACAGATAAGTACCTGCTGATGAAAACTATATATAGTTATATATATTTTGTTTTGTTAAGCTCTCGCGGGGTACTTACATTTGTGCTGTTTAGTTCCTTCGGGTATTATCCCACGTCAATGACAGGGATAATACCCAAGAAGCTAAACAGCATATATATATATATATATTACATGAAATCAAACAATACACAACATATCAGACAGACGTCACCGATAGCAGAAACCAAATGTCCTTCCACAAGGATTTCAACTTATTTTGCAGTCGCCCCCAAAATGCGATCCTCACTGAAAACATTATATTGTGGGTTGAAGCTAGCCTTTACCAAAATCAAACCCAGATGCACGGCACAAAATCAGACTTAAGTCACCAACGGTCTTTCTCCCCCAACAACCTAACCAGAAACACCTACTCAGAGAAGAACAAAAAAAGGAATTTCACCAACCTGAGGAAAGACAAGCAACATAGCATTCTCCCAGCAGACAAAGGCAACACCACAGTCGCTAATGAACCACCATCGGACTTCCACTCCAAACCATCCAACCTACTCAAGACCCGACTTACAAACCTCAAATACTGACCCCACCACCTTACCTAGGAAAAAAAACACTAAATCCAAAATAAAAAGTATCTCCCATCAGCTGAAGAATCCAGCAGAGAATCATCCGCCAGAGAAAAATCATCCAGATCCCCCTAAGCCTAATGGGCCTCCCCAAATTACACCAAAAAGAAATACCACTCACGATCCATAGTCAGCTCCACAGGCCTTCACCTCTCAGAATCTTTTGCCAAATTCTCACCAAACAACTCCAGCCACACAGAATCCATCACCTCACATGCTACAAAAACTCCTTCCATTTCATAAAACAATAAAGAAACAAAACCTACTCGTAGTTTCGATTTTTGTCCAGATTTTTCCCTATCTCACCCAATACCCATTAAAGAAGGCTTGACAACCATCCAAAAAAAAATACAGCCTCCCCCAAACACATCGTAGATCTAACCAACCACTGCGGCGCTAAACCAACAACATATGTTCATCTACAATGGACCAAGATACAAACATCGATAGAGGAGCACCCATGGGATCACCCCTTACTCACCCATCATCACTAACTTATACATGAACACTTTAAACCAACTCTCTAGACAAAGTCTGAACACAAACCCAAACTCTCGCGCTTCAGTATGTAGATGAACACTTTGTAATTTGGCCCATGGAAGAAAAACTGGACAATGCCTCACACCATCTCAACAACCTACAGCCCCAAAATTACATTCACCATGGAAACAGAAACCAACAACCCAAGCTGCCCTCTTCTTGGACATCTCAATTTACAAAAAAACCAAATGGCCTCCCTAGGAAACACCATCTACTGGAAAAAAAACCAACACACCAACCGCTAGCTAAATGGCACAACTCCCAACACCACTCTGCACAATCAACTCCATAGCCAAGATCTTCATCTTAATCCAGAACCAAACACCTAGCTGACAAAGAGCACCTGAGACAGAATTACACCCACTACTCACTAACGTATTAATTTCCAGGATATACCAAAGAAACACTATTACAACCTAATCTGAAGAGAGATTTACCCAAAAAAACCAAGACATAGAACAAGACAAAAGTATTGCACTCCTCCTCTACATCAAAGGCACCACAGACAAAATCAGCAAAATTCATCACAAAAGCACAATATGAGGACAGCCTTGCACTGACCAAAAAATAGCCACATTCCTAGAAACCCCAAAAGACAAGATCCAGCTAGCCAAACCAAGGAGTTTTATGAAATTACCATGCAACAATGCCAGCCACATACATGGAAAAACCAACAGCAGAAAATAAATGCACGCGATCACTAACACAAAAACGCAGTCAGAAGAGAAGAAAAATCTTCCTCCCCTCTTCTAGCACCTTAAAGCCACAGGACATAAAATTAATTTCCAAAGTAACCAAATTAATATCCAATACTGAAACCACTCCAGCCAGAGAGATAAATCAGGGAAGCCCATCAAAATAGAGAAACACCCCTATAACATGAATAAACAGCGACCGATAACCTCCCACTACCAGACATCTGAAACTAGCCTCACCAACAAACAAGTCCAGCCACGGAAAACCAACACCAGACCCAAAAACAAACATGGACACCACCACCAATACCCCCTCATCAGACCAGGCCCAAAACCCCATCTATAAACGAAGGACAACCTCATCCAGAAACCAACCATGGCTGCTTCGCCAGCTGTCCACCCCTGACCCCTAAACCAAACAAGCTGACAGAGTCAAGAACACAGACCCAAATCCCAAACTTTGAAAGCCAGACCAAAACCAGAATTGCTACATCACAGTCACACCGCTCAGCGAATATCACAGCATAAAACTCAGGAAATTACACCACAAGACTGCAAGATGAAGTTGCCACACAGCAAACGACCCAGGAAATCACAGCACAAGACCAAGGAATACCAGCAGCCAATAAAACTCACAAGGTCACCACAAACCCATCTACCCAGCCATTACCACACCAGAAGGCTAATGGAAAAGAGATCAAAACAACAAAGGACCCAGGAGATTAAAGCCACAAGATCCAGGTACTCACAACAAAACTCCACAAGGGGACCACTTCAACAGCCCATTACACCAACATCAACTCCGATAACCAATCAAGAGCAAGAAGCACAGCCAACCAGACCAGCCACACCAGCCCCCCACCATCAGTATTATAGAGAGACAAGCAGCTCGATCACACAATGCTTGCACTGGCACGAAAGCCGAAACACCAGTCTGAGGAGATGGCGAGTGGGACCTCGCTGAAACATCACCAAGATATTCTTAATTTTACAACTTGAAAAGACCCAACACACCTGACACACACACACACACACACACACACACAAGTTTCTTAAGTTTCACGGGGTACTTACAGTGGATGCTGTGGTCAGCTGTCTGTTCGCGGTATTTTCCACGTCCATTATAGTTGTGCTATTAATGTGTGGGAGAATACCCGAAAACAAAGCTAAATACAAAGCTGAAATAAATATATATATGGGTGCTGCTTCAGCTTCCTTTGGGTATTATCCTACGTTCATTGCGAGTTGTGCTTTTTAAAGATTGCTAGCAACGTTCAGCAGAATCTCATCTGCCATCATCAAGCCTTCTGTATTGAGTTCGTATGTATGCATGTATGATGATGGCAGATGAGATTCTGCTGAAACGTTGCTACAACTTTAAAAGCAAGACTCCAATACGTGGGATAATTACCCGAAGGAAGCTGAACAAATATATATATTGTTTATATATATTTTTATATATATATATATATAATATATATATTATATATATATATATATTAATACTATATATATATATATATATATATGTTTTTTTAAGTTTTCGCGAGTACTTACATGTTGCTGTCAGCTTTCTTTGGGTATTATCCCAGTCATTGTAGTGCTTTAAAGTTGTTGTGCAGCAACGTTTCAGCAGAATCTCATCTGCCATCATCAGGCTTCTTGTACAGAGTTTGTATGTGCGTCAGACTATCACAGCCGTTAGTTTAAATTTGAGGCTAGCCCCTATGGCAGGATGTTTTTTCTACATCCTATTGCGTTGGAGTCTTGGTCTTTGTTTATTGGACTGGAGTTTGTTTTGATTGGTTTCTGGTTTCTTCTGTCGTTTGTGCTTTGATTGGCTGCAACACTCTGCTTCCTGCACTGGAGGCTTTCCGATGCCAGCATTGGCGCTTCGTTGTGAAAGGACGGCTGTATCTATTAGGAAGGTAGTTTCATCTGGTGCCTGGTGGGGTGTTGAGCTGAAAGTATCAGAGTAGTCTCGTTTGTGCCCCGGTGTTTGCCTGTTGTGGCTGTGGAGATCTTTCTATTTGAGAGTGCAGGCTTGCCAAATGCTGACAGTCTGGTGGAATCATCTCTTCTATCATGCTTTCAGGTCTTTTTTCAATCTCTATGCTCTCTGATGATTCTGCGGCTGCGGGTTTTCTTATGGTTGGCTAGGTTTTAGTGCCACTGAAGTTTGATGCTGTGACCTGTGGCTTTCATTGTTGGACTGTAGTGAGGAGTGTTGTCCAGCTTTTTTACTGCCATTTTTGTGTTCATCTAGGCGTGGGTACTTATTCTTATTGGTCTTGTCCAATGTATGTGGCGGGCATGATGCACAGGGGAACGTCGCATATAGCCTTGGTTTTCCAGGTCAATTGTGTCTTGGGGTTTTTAAAGGTACATGGCTGCTATTTTTTGTTGTTTTTAAAGGCAGTGCTTGAGGTTGGATGCCTGCTGTAGGTATACTTACTGATTTTTATCTGTAGGTACCTTTCTTATGTAGGAGCAGGGACAGCTTTCCATAGTCTGTTGATTTTAGGTCATACTGTTATGTCTTGGTGTGTTTTTGTGGATTCAAGCTCGTGATTTTGTTTTTGTGGAAGCCTTGGCTGTCAAATACTTTAGTCAGGAGTGCATGAGTTCAGTCTTTATATGTGTCTTGTCGCCAGGCGTTTTGGTTCTGATAATTAGTGTTTTGGCGCATGAATTATCTGTTGCTGGCGTGGTTGGTGGATTGGGTGCGGTTGAGGTGTAGCGGTTGGTGTGTGTTTCTATCTGGTATAGATGGCGACACTGGGAACACAGATAAACTCAATAAAGAAGCCTGATGATGACAGAGGAGATTCTGCTGAAACATGCTGCAACTTTAAAAAGCCATACAATGGACGTGGAGAATACCCGAAGGAAGCTGAACAGCCATATATATATATGTATGTATGTTTTTTAAGTTTTTGCGCGATACTTAATGAATGGCCAGTTCAGCTTCCTTACACGGTATTATCATATATATGTCATAACAAGCATAAATTTACCACATATCTCTTAAAATATAACAAATTATCTCTTCCTCCTCATACTTTTTCTCAGCAGGACGTTTTATTAAAACCAAAGCCAAAACCTTGTATCAGCTCTCGGACTTCAGCAAAAGTCCCGCTTAAAAGTTACCAGAGAATAATAAAATATATATTTTAACTTTAATTTCAAATAAACTAACTTTATATCTTTACCTTTTTACAATTTTGACCTATTTTATATTTCTTCCCTTTACTTCTAATCGCCAATAATGCCATAGAACTTCATTGCTTCTCATGTTTTTTTTTCCCACCAAATGATCTTCAAAACTTTAACAGATTCTGTTGGTAAAATCTTGGTAAAAAGGTCACCCTTTTGCTTTGTTAACAGTGAAGAGAGTTGGAAAATAGCTAAGACATGCTTCTGGGTTCTTGACGTGAAGTCTAAACCAAAAAAGCCTGAAACAGAAGTTCTTGATCCCAACTGTGTACCTTCCTGTGTATATCCACTTGCAGCATTCCTTTGTATATCATTCCTGCAGCCCATCATTTTTTTAAACTCAAACAATGTCAATCCTACCTGAGTAAGTCTTGTGCACTTCATAACATCTTCCTACAAACATAGTTGAGACAGACACTCTTAAAATTAATTCTGCGTTCTTTATTTACGAAATTATGGTTCTCCTGCTTGGGTAGCGGGGTTGGACTAGATGACCTACAAGGTCCCTTCCAACTCTGATTATCTGTTAATATTTCTTTCAATACACCAATGTTGAAGTATTTTGTCCATTCTGTAATAGTAGGTCAACATAAATGCTCTTCTCCTTCAGTTATAATCTTTATTTCCTTCTGATTTGTTTCTGGGTCAGCCTTCAGAACTCAATCTTTACTTGAAAAAAAATATATGTTATACAAAGCAAGTAGAATTTCCCCACAGAAGAATTCTTATAAGTAGTTTCAAAATCTGATTTTCAAACCATTGACCCTTAGTCCATTTGAACTTTCCAAAGTAAACTGTGCTTATCACCGTTTTCATGTTATTTCCCCCAAAATAAAATGTTTAATCTTAAGTTTGTATTGAACTTCTTTCACTTAAGATTGAAGGAATTCAGTCAGTGTTCCACTGATAATTATTCTCATTATGAGGAAGTTCTGCTTAAATTCAGAGTTGCTTGTCTCATTGATTAAGTTTCCATCCATTGTTTCTGTCCGCCCTTTCGATGCTTTGGAAATAAATTGACCCCCTCTTCTTTGTAGTAACCCCCCAAATACTGACCACTGCTTTCATGGTCCTCACCAACTTCCCATCTTTTCCTAGACTAAAGCCAAGCCCAAATCCTGCAGCCATTATTCATAGTCTCCAGGCCTTTAATTGTCTAAGTTGCCCTCTTCTTCACACTTTTTCCAAAGTCTCAGCCTTAATGTAATTGGTGAGCCAAAAACTGAATGCAGTATTCCAGGTATAGATGTTGAGACTCTAGAAAAAGTGCAGAGAAGAGCCAACAAAGATTTAATTATGAGAACGGGAAAGACTAAATAGTAGGGAAGAACAGAGTGGTATCAGCAGTTTCTGACCAGTTCTGAAAGATCCAGTAGCTGAAATTTTTAGTAGTTCAGCAAACTGGCAAATGCCACCTCGGACTGGCCCAAACCTCCCATCTATTCTCTGCCTTCCCAAGTCACCAGCTGATTATCTGTCTTCTTTGGTTGCACTGCCACAGCGAAATGCGAGCTGAAAGCAGTTAGTGGATTTGGGAGGGCCGCATTGGATATTTTACCCAGTATTCTTCCCCGTGCCACACCCACCAAGCCATGCCCAAAGAACCAGCGTAGTAAATTTTTTTTGAATCCCACCACTGATGGAAGAATGAACTTCCAGCTTGAGCTTTCTTCAGGAACTGAAACCTCGTCTCTGCGAGGCTCTCGTCGATGCTTGCCATGGAGCGCCCTGAGCCAGCTGGTTCGGGGCTAAGCTACCCCGTAGAGGTGTGTGAAAGAGGGGGAGACTGCCTGCGGGTAGAGGAAGACACATCTCTGCCTCCCCAGCTGGCCGATTCTCCCTTTTCCGAAGGCGGTCGCAGTGTGTCAGAAATGGCCACCACAAAAAGAACGACTGGAAAAGAATGTGCAGGAGGAACGATAAGAGGAGAAAGTGTTTGGTTGACCAGGATCAAGCCAGCCAAAAGCAACAAATAACGTACCCTGAATTGAAAACTATTTAAAAAACTAATAACATTGTCCCTAAGAAGATTATTTAATCTACAAAGGAGAGAGAAGAAAAAAGGAAAGATTTGCCGGTTTTTTTTCCCTCCTTGTTCCTATACTGACAGCCTAAGATACTTAAGCAACAAATTGGGAAAAAATTCCACTTTTAACATCAATAGAAATTGATGTCAATTTTTAGAAATGCGAGATTTGGAATTAATGAGAACAACAAGAAATGCTTGCAGAACAAGAAGATTGTTGACAAAGAAGAAGCCATCTTTAATGAACAAGTAATCTTAGAAATGGAGCGGGAAAAGTAAGGGGGAAAGAAAGGGAAAGCTTTAAGAATTGTTGGGAAAAAAACAACTCCCCCCCCAAAAATAGAGTTGAAAAATAAGTATAAAAATTCAGAAAGCAACAGAAGAGGAAATGCAGAAGAGAGAATTAGAAATAGAGAGACAAGGGTAAAAAGGGGAGGGAGAAGACAGAAGAAGAGAGGAAGAAAGAAAGGAAAAGAAGTCATAAAGGACAGAAGCAAATATAAAGAAACAGGGCCTATTTAGAATAATGGGTGAAAATTTAAGTGGAAAAAGGGATTCTGCCAAAGTACATAAGAGTGGTATGGTTATATTAGAAGCAGAAATAATTTAGAAAATATGAAACAATGTATGATTAAAATGTCTGATAACAAGCTATCGTAATTCAGGATGTTGTTAATAAATAATGTGTTTTTTTTTTTTATAAACAAAAAGTATATTTAATGATTTTATAAAACATATGGCTGAAAGAGAAATAGCGAATAATTATGGAGATTATATGTGTTTTTAAGAAAGTATATATTTAATTTGAAAAGAAGTGTTAAAGGAGTTAAGTTTTAATGATTATTAATGATAGACTGAATTGGAATGGAAGTGAGGTTTATTTAATTACATAGTATTATAATCTTTTTTTTTTATTTTTAAACTATATAGTGTATATTATGAAGAATGTACCAAGCAGAATTGATTGGAAGTTATGCTATTATATTGAAGGTCAGTAACCTTAAGGTATATATTGAAGCTTTAATAAGAGCCTCTCCAGTTTGAATCGATGTAGTTAAAAGATATAAAGGTGTCAAACTCCCACATTAAATAACTACAGGAGAAAATTTGTTTAATGAGAAAATTATATGAAATTGAAACCAGAACAACAAAAGATATTAAATATAATGATTGGAATTGAGATGAGATAATAAGATTAAAATGAGAAATTAAAAGAGTGAAAAACATAAAGAAAATCTAAAATAGTACAATGAGTATTGGACAGATAACAAAAAGAAGGCATGAAATTGAGTTTGAGTCTGTATAAAGAAGGTTTCAACCCGGGACCATGCTATTTTTCAAAAAAGATTGTCTTTACTTATATTTTTATGTGTGAAAACCCAAATAAAACTTTATTTAAAAAAAAGAGAATAGATACAGGAATTGGGTATGAAAAGGAGGAGTGGGGTGACATGGTACCAGTGTTCCAATATTTAAAGGACTGCCACAACAGGGAGTCAAGGGAGTCAAGTTATTCTCCAAAGCACCAAAAGGCAGGACAAGAAGCAATGGGTAGAAATTAATCAAGGAGAGATCCAACCTAGAATGAAGGAGAAATTTCATGACAGATGGAACAATTAATCAGTGGGATGACTTTCCTCCAGAAGTTGTAGGGGCTCCAACACTGAAGATTTTTAAGAAGAGATTTCACATTTGTGTCAAATAATAGTATAGGGCAGGGGTGTCAAAGTCAAGGCCCATAGTGCCTCAATATGGCCCATGAAGCCAGCCTGGAAATAGCAAAGGACTGGCCCGTGGTTCCTCTGGCAACCAAAATGGGGAGTGGAGGGGTTACACATGCCCCCATCCCATTTGCAGCCTGGACAGACTCCTGCAGCACTCTGCCAGCCAAAATGGGGCACAGAGAGCTGTGCATGACTCCCCCCATGCTCCATCTTGGCTGGCAGGGTACATTGTAACTTTGAATGGTCACTCCACACAAGCAAAGTACAAGCAAAGGAGGGGAAAAAAATCCAGAGAAGTTCCAGTGACAGGAAGTCTAGTCCTGCCAAGAATGTAATAAGGGTTAAGGGAGAGGCAGTTTCTATAAGCAACACCAGAATGTTTCNCCTTCCTGCCTTCCTTACAGGATTAGGCCAGTAATTTCTTCTAACAACCGATTCTCTGAACTGCTTAGAATGTTAACCAATTCTAGAGAATAGGTGCAAACTATCAGAATCCCACCCTGGTTATCTCATGTTGTCTCCTTTCAAGAAACAAATGTCTGGAATATTTGTGGTTGATCCCAAGTCCTCTTTTTGTCCACAGAGTAATCTCACCGATCCAATCTATTTTCCAAATCTTCAGTCCATTATAGTCACTGATTCTGTTTTCAACAAAGCTGTTTCCAGTTTGTCATTTTTTCCCGAGTTTTCTGAAGGCATGATTTTGAAACTCTACCTCTGGAAGGGCAGTGTTTAAAATGGCACACTGCATTTTTTTAAATAAGGCAATGGTTAGTACAATTAAAAGTGTCTGTTGTTTAATCATAATTGATTTATTCCAGCTCTGTAAATTGCCTCTCAAGCAAAGCACTTGGTAATGAAATCATGTAAAACTTCATCCACCAATTGATTATTGTGGTGGACATTTTTCTTTCCTCCATGGTATTGTTTATGGCTGAGGGATATCACAATTCATATTTCCTAGCAATTGAACTGCCTCTGTCAGTTACTGCTCAGCTGACATCATTTCCATATTAAAGTTAAGTTCGCTGTGTTCTTAAGCTTCTTGAGACAGTCAAAAGTGGAAAAGTAGACTGAATAAAGATGATCAAATCTTAAAAGCAATGATCATTCTCTGAGATTAAACCACATTTTTGTGAAGGATATATCTCTTTGATTTGATTTTAAAGTGAAAAACAGAATTCACTCTTCACAGATTTATATATACAATAGCTAATTTTAAAAATGCACAGGATAGATATATTATAGAGGATTAAGCAAAAACATCTACTTCTCTCTTACCCTGGCTTGTAAACTTCCCGGTTGTATTTGACTACTATATATCACAAAATGTGGGATTGTATACACCTTGAATGTTCTTACTTTAAACTCTTGTCATGAGTTCAGAGGTAATATTCAGTTGGTTCTGACCAGTTCTGGAGAACCAGTAGCAGAAATTTTGAGTAGTTTGGAGAACCAACAAATACCACATCTGACTGGCTTTGCCCCCATCTATTTTCTGCCTCCCAAGTCCCAGCTGATTGTCTGGGTCTTCTTTTGTTGCCCTGCACAGGAGAATGGAGTTGGAAAGCAGGTTAGTGGGGTGGGGAGGGAACAGGAATTTTGCAGTAACCTTCCCCTAGGAGTGGGGAAGGAATGGGGATTTTACAGTAACCTTCCCCTGCCATGCCCACCAAGCCACACCCAGCAAGTCATGCACACAGAACCGGTAGTAAAAAAAATTGAATCCCACCACTGAATTAGTTTTATATAATTTAACATTGTTCTATGCTGAGTAGCTCTCTCTATATTATTGGATTCCAGACCCATTCATTCCTGACTACAGGTAGTCCTTAACTGGCGGCTGGTTGTTTAGCAACCATTTGAAGTGACAATCTACCTGTAAAAAGAGGAGTTATGAGTTATGGATCCAAAGCTTGGATGCATGCCCCCTCCAGATCACATAACTGCACACTAGGTGCTTGGCAACACAGCCATATTTATTACCATTTGCAGCAAACTATGGTCATGGGACTGTGCTTTACAGGTAGTCCTTGATTTACAACCACAATCGAGCCCAAAAAAATATGTTGCTAAGTGAAACATTTGTTAAGTAAGTCCTGCCACAGTTGTTAAGTGAACCAATGCAGCTGTTAATTTAGTAACATGTTGTTAAGTGAATCTGGTTTCCCCACAAACTTGTCAAAAGGGGATCATATGTCACTAGGACACAGCAATGGTCATAAATATGAACCCGTTGCCAAGCACCTGAATTTTGATCACATGACTACAGGGATTCTACAATGTTGCAAGTGTGAAAAACGGTCATGTCCCTTTTTTCCATCATTAAATGAACAGTTGTAAGTCGAGGATTACTTGTACAGCAGTTTTGCTGAAAAATAGCATTTTACTTAGTGAATTTAACGATTGCAACTTTTACTTAACAACTGACTCTGAGATACATAATTCACTGTCACCCTTGATCCTGATTTCCCCCGCACCCTTCCAGGTGTATCATCCAACGAAACACATCCATAGCCAACAGTCATCAATGATGTTCTCCAATTAGATTTTTGTGCTGCAGAAGCTTCAGTCATCTAATCTATTCGGTCATCTAATCTAATCATCTAATCAGTCTTCGAAGAAAATATGAATGGAATGTACTTTTGATTCCACACTGCTGCTTGCTCTTTGAAACTCCCCCCTTCTTTCTGTTGACAACTATAAAACATGTATACAAAATGTTTTATGAGTTGACAGTTGGCTTTACAAACAGTGCATTGGCTTAATGTCTGCAGGAGAAAAAAATCATAAAATTGGATCGATCATATGACCACAATTAATGACCATAAGGACTTATGTCCATAATGGAAAAGTTCCATTACAGTCACAGCCTGTATTGATCAAGATGGATATGAGTGATGAGATTTCAAGATTAAAATGTGGATAATAAGTTGGATTTAATAGTTGGAACTTTCATCTACATGGACCAGGAGAAATTTTCAGAGATATAAGTTAAAAAATATATCCTCTACATTCTATCCTAGAAATTCCAAGAACAAAATTTGGGATATTTTACCTGCAGAAGTGGACTTCACACTAATGTTTAGTTGGTCACTCTGTGAATCAGGATTTTAGATAATGTGGCACTTGGTTTAATTCAGTATTGTTTTTAGTATATTCAGTATAAACAAAGTGGTTTTGTCAGGATTCCGGCAGTTACCCAAATTAAATCATGATTCTTGAGCCAAATTTCAAAACTTCAAAAAGATTTATTGGGAGTTAACATGTCTGGCAGTACCTGGGTATAGCCAACTCTGAAATACATAATTTGCACAGCAGAAACTTCAGTTGCCTAGTTACTATCTTTGAAAAACTATTTATGGAATGAACTTTCAATTTCCAAGCTGTCCCACTGCTCTTTCAAGACCCCTTTCCCGCCCTCCCTTTTTGTTGGCAACTCTAAAAATACCATAGAAATATTTTATGAGTTGATGGGTTTCAGGAGTTAACTGTCTATGGAGATTCTCAGTCATTCAGGTCATGGTTGTCCCAAAGGTGCTTTTACAAAAGGCAATTGGACTTTCTGTTTTTTTTTCCTTTGAAGATGTTTCACTTCTCAACCAAGAAGCTGAAAGCTGAAGAATTTTCTTGGATGAGAAACAAAAAAATTTCAAAGAAAAACCAGAAAGTCCAGTTGCCTGTTGAAAAACCACTTTTGGGACAGGAGCAGTGGTGGGAGAAATCAAATAATTTTAAAAGCTCAGGGTCAGATTGGGTGTTGTGGGAGGTGTGGCACATTCTCCAGCTCCACTGCACATGTGGGATGAACCTCCTGCGATGGCCAACCTGACCCTAGGAGAACCAGTGGTTAAATTACCCCCTCCCCCTGCCATCAAATGACCCTGGGTGCTGCGCTATGCTGCAAAGGAGAAATGGGCAATGGAGAAACCAGCATGAGCGAAGGAGGAGGAGCAGGCAGAAGAAAAAGGGAAAGTGGCCTTCTTCCCTCTCACCGGCCGCTCCATTGATCATTTCTCCATTGCTGCATAGTGCAGTGCCCAGGATCCACTTTGATAGCTGGGAGGTGGGGGTGGTAATTTCACAACTGGTTCACCCAAACTGGTGTGAACCACTGCTGGACAGGAGATATGTGTCTCTATATTGGAAGAACACCAAGTACCGTAGTTAAAGGAAAACTAAGCAAAAAGAGAAATTTTCCAGGTCTTCAGAATAAGGACAGTATGCTAGATCTTGGCAACTCATGCTTAGAAAGCTGATCAACACAGTCACCTATATGTTTGGATGTAAGTTCTCTTTGGCCTCAAGGCATTCAAATTCCCTGATAAATATTGCAGGAGTTGCCAAGAGATAGATGGTTTTGCATTCCAAATCAGATGTTCCAAAACAGGATGAAACTTCTATTGCTCTAGTATAATTAATATGTAAAATCACAAGTCTTCCAAAGGCATATATTCTCCATGCCTTCTGGGTTATTTTTCCAAGCTTTAGACTGGTGCACACTGCATGCTTATTTTTATTTATTTATTTTGATTTGTCAATCGCTTACAAGATAATAGGTATAAGTATATACATAGTTATGAAATACATGAAATGATACATATAAGAAAAAAATAAAAAGAAACAATAGGACTGCTTTATGCAAGCCAGCCTACAGACACTCTTAGGAAAGGTCAAGAGTAGACAGTCCTAAGGTTAAAGTTTTTGGGGTTTGGGGAAAGAAAACCACAGAGTCAGGTAGAGTATTCCAGACTTGGATCACTCCTGTTGCTGAAATGCGTATTTCCTGCAATCAGCATGTTGCGTGTAATGTCAACCTTGAGTTTGTATCTATTGTTTGCTCTTGTATTGTTAGGAGTTGAAGCTGAGTATTTAATTTTCAGGTCAGACATTTTCAATGTTATGATTTTAATGTAACGCATACTGTGATCAGACCGAAGATGGCGTACATTCAAGGTTTTCTAGGTCCTAGAATTTCGAGTCTGGTGGGCATAAGGTATTCTGCCCAAACAAGTAGAGGGAGTGGAGAAATTCTTCTTTTGAATATTCTGGACTTTCTCAACTGTGCTAATATCAGATACATAATGTGGGTTCCAGACTGATGAGCTGTAATTCGAGTATTGGTCTGCAATGTTTTGTATGCTCTAGTTAGTAATGTGAATATTACACGAGAAAAGCTACGGAAGGATTAAGGTTAACAACTTTAATGACTTTATGGCTTTGTAGTTCAGTGGGCTCTGGCACTTAGATTTTAATTAAGAGATGAGTACTTCCAGGTCCTTTACACAGAGCTTGATCAATCAACAAGATCTTAACTTATTCAGCTTGTATTTTATTTTCTGACATATTTTTTTTGCCAATATGTAAGAAGGCATTTATTTTTTGAGATTTGAAAGTTTGCCAATTTGGTTTGATCATGTCTGAAACATAGTCAAGATCTTTTTGAGAAAGGTAGCAGTATGTCTGTGGTATTGACAGCTTTACATCATCAACGAAGAAAACGGCAGTTGGCTTAATGTGACCGACAGAGGTCAATTTTATGTAGAAATATGAAGAGAGTTGGTCCTAGAACACTGCCTAGGGGGCACCACTATTGACGGGCTACAGAATTTGATAGACACAACGCCAATTTTGACCATATTGTTTGTCTGTTTGAGAGGAATGCTTCGATCCAGTTATTGCAGTTGTCCAGAGACACCATAACATTTAGTTTTAGGAATAGTTTTGTCAATGTTAGCACTGAAATCAAGACTTTTACAGAAGTCTTATATAGATTGCGTCTATTGTTTTTGCCCTGGTCAAGTAGTGTAAAGTTCCATTTGGTTTTTTGGCAGTGTAAGTAGTTGCAGATTACAGGATGAGTTTTTTTTCCTGAAACCAAATTGTGTTATCAGAGAGTAGGTTGTTTGTCTCCTAAGTGGAGAATAATGGATTGGTTAATATTGATTCCATGACTTTACAGGTGATGCAGCATAAGGAGATTGGTCTGTAATTTTCAAACTAGCCTGGGGTCTACCTTTTTGAAGATAGGGATGACGCGGGCGCTTGTGACCATAAGATTAGGCAAGGAACTCGGCTGAAAGATTTTTCATAAAAGATTAAGATTTTTCAAAGCTTAGAGGTCTGCGATGGCAGTTGGGTAGACTTTTTTTAAGAAAGTAGGAGCAATTCCGTCCAGTCCAAATAGATAGAGATGGGTTTTAGATTTGTGCAGTGCTTTTTCAACATTGTCTTCTGTAAAACTGATATGTATTAGATCATTTGTCATTGTCTGTGGTTGCAGCTAGGAAATACTGGGCATGATCCATTGGTTGTTTACATAAACAGTAAAACTGTAACTTGTTGCATCTGCCAGAGAATTGGTTTGTTCGCAAGCTTTTAAATACTTTTCTGTGTGATGCTGCCCTTGAAAACAAACAAATAGAAACAAATATTTTGTTTGAAAGGAGTGGAAACGAAATATTGTGGGGCTAAAAAACCTCCAAAATGAACTTTTTAAATCCACTAAAAAGACTCACCCAATTTGCACTGTAACCTGCACCAAAGCCATAGCCTTGAGCAAGCAAAAATCAAAGTATGAAGCAACTACCAATAGATATAAATATCTCATAGCTCCAGCAAGTGACTATTTTTAAATAAATGAAGCACCAAAAAATGGGGATTTTTTACTTCTCACCTTCTATGGCCTGGAAATGGCAGGGTGCTGTTGCAGAAACTCAATTGATTGTGGGGAGGCCAGAGGAGGCATATTACCGGGGGTTCTCAAGGCGCACCATTTCACTGTTTCACCCCTCACAAGTGCCCTCCTTTGCTACAGTTCTAAATGTGTTATTAAGAGCCATGGTGGTGCAGTGGTTAAATGCAGTAATTGCAGACAAACTCTGCTGACTGCCAGCAGTTTTGATTCCTCACCAGCTCATACTCAGCCCTTTCTATTCCTTTCAGGTCAGTAAAATGTAGAATCCAGATGTGGGGGAGAAGCTGATCTGTAGCCTCTTGCAGAGGACTGTAAAGCACTATGAGCAGTGCTAATTGCATATTATGTTAGCAGTGTTAACATAATAACAGACCTACAAGGACCTGGGCATTTTACGGCCGCCTGGGCACATCCGCCCTTTGCTGTCCTATCTGGCCCAAAATGAGATCCATGGGAAAATTAGAAATAAATGGTAAAATAAGTAAGCCAGAGAGGGGCTGGAGAAGAAGCTGAGTTTGTCTGGTTCTGCACAGTTGCTGAGTATTTCTTCAGTTAACTGCCTGCCAGGGGAGAAGCAAGGTGAAAAGGCACTTTTTTACACCTAGTGCAGCACTCACACCATCACTGAAGCAGTCTTAATGAAGGAGGATATGGCAGTTATTATGTTAGGGGACCCAGGCTTGGCCACCCATTGCACCGGTGTGGAATCGTGGGCCTTGCAAGCAACTGGACAGAAACACAGCCAAAGTTTCAGCCCTCTAAACAGTCCCAAGATTCTCAAAAGTGGCCCCTTGGGAAAATTAATTGCCCACCCTGCCTTATAGGTTGTCCTTGACTTACAACCATATCAAATGGCAAACTGTTCAAAGTTACGACAATGCTGAAACAAGTGACTATGCAGTCCCTCACTGTAGAAATGGTGATGGACTTTAGAAGAAACCCTCGATACTACCACCTTCTTATAATTATTAGACAACACTAGTATCGACAGTAGAGACCTCAAATTTCTAGGTTTCTAAACTACATCATATGCCTAAAATGGACAACTAACATCAAAATGTCATCAAAAAAAAGCACAACAAAGATGGTCTTTCTGCGGCAACTCAGAAAGCTAAAATTGGCCGTTGGCCAATTGCTGGTCAGTTCTACAGAGGAATTATTGAGTCTGGTCATCTGCAGCCTTATAACTGTCTGGTTTGGTTCTGCAACCCAACAGGACAGACAGAAGACCTTCAGTAAGATAAATTAGGAACCAAGAAAAGAAAACAATTGCTACCAACCTGCCTCGCCATCGAGGACCTGTATACTGCACAAGTCAAAAAGAGGGCTGTGAAAGATATTTACAGACCCTCATCAATCCCAGACATTAAACTTGTTTTCAACTCCTTCCCTCAAACGATGCTGTAAGCAATGCACAACAGAACACTTAGACACAAGGACAGTTTTTTCTTCCCCAATAGCCATCACTCTGCTAAACAAATAATTCCCTCAATCCTGTTCACTATTTACAAAGTCTGCTCTATCTATTACTGTTAATCTTTCTTCCACACTCCTTATTGCCCTTCCCCTCCCCCTTGTGACTGTATGACTGTTAACTTTGTTGTTTGTATCCTTATGATCTATACTGACCTGTTTCCTTGTATGATTTGAATTTTGAATTTGCTTATTTGGAGCCCTATGACTATTATTAAGTGTTGTACCTTATGATTCTTGACTCTTGATTAATGTATCTTTTCTTTTATGTACACTGAGAGCATTTGTACCAAGACAAATTACTTGTGTGTCCAATCACATTTGGCCAATAAAGAATTCTATTTCTATTTATGACTTTCACAATATCCTGGACTCAATAGCAAAGGGGATGAATTTCAGCAAGGTGAGTGCCCCCCAGCTCCTGTCCACCTAGCAGTTTGAAAGCATGCCAAAGCCAATAGATTAATAGTATCACTTCGATGGGAAGGTAACAGTGTTCTGTGTGCCTTTGGTGTACAGCCATGCTGGCTACAAAATCACGGAAATTGTCTTTGGACAGTGCTGGCTCCCTTGGCCAAGATACAGAGATGAACACTGTGCCCTAGAGTTGAACATAACTGGACAGGGAAAACTTTGCCATTATCTTTAAATCTTTTTTCACCCCACCCTAAACAAACGTGTACTTGAGAGAGGGAACATTGAAGAGGAAGATTTTTAACATTCCCATTGTCAGCTTTGGAAGCCATATTTTACTTAGAAGTTTCCATGCTGCCACATTTTAAAGCCTGGGAACTTGGGAGGGGGGATTTCATAGAGAGATGGAAGTTTAGACATAACATTCTTCTCATAAGGTCAAGGACAAGTAACCCTGCACCTGGAAAGGAGTGGTTGGAAGAATGTATCCAGTTGGGATGATGAATGATTGGACCATGTGCTGGACTGGTGGGTGCAGGGTTTTTATTTTCAATTATGAAGGAAAAACCTGGAACTCACATCTGGGTTTTCCCAGATGTGCCAATATAACTTCTTCAATAAATTCTTACTTGGATGAACTTTGTTTTTGAGTGATGAATGAAATGGGGAGTTTCATTGGAACATTGACACCCATCCTTAACTGTTCATATTGAGTCCAAATTGTGCTGCCAACATTTGTGGGCTTACTGTTGAATTTCAGTTGGCTAGTTTTGCTCCATTTGGGATGAGTTTTAGAGATAGTAAAAGGAACAGTTTGCTTTTAAAAAGCCTCCTGTCCTCATTCTCCATGTTAACTCCACAAATACTAAAAAAACCTAGATAAAAAATATTCAGTTTCATTGACCTTACCACATCCCCATGTGAGACCCAGAATGTCAGGAGATTGGAGATTGTTAAGAAATTGTCCCTGAACTGGAGTACCTCTTCTCTCTCAGCTAAGTTTCTTCGAAATAATAGTTCAGAAAGAGAGAGAGAGAATGGCACAATAGAAGATAGAATATTTTCCACCAAGGAACAAAAGTAATCTTTTGATTGCTTTTCCTTTAGACCTGTGCTATCTGCTGGCTCCAGAGATCTCAAAAATGACAGACTAGGTCAAAGTTTTCAGGGCTGTGTGTGAAAAATTTTCAGTCCCCATGCAGCCCTGAGGACATTGAGTTAGGCCTTGGGGCATCCAGTGTGGAAGAAAGACATGACAGAATAATGTTTGGAGTGGCTGGTTTTTCTTCTTGTCTTGTCTAAGTCAGGAGAAGCAGACTGGCTTACAAAATACTCCCTCTTTCTCTCTGCAACTGAGAGGTGAATTTGAAAACCTGAAAAATTGGGACTTTTCATCTAAACTTTTAGTGATAGAAAGATTGTGTATTGCTGCCTTGGTAAGACCACGCTTGGAATATTGCATCTAGTTTTGGTCACCACAATATTTAAAAAAGATACTGAGACTCTAGAAAGAGTGTACAGAACAGCAACAAAGATTATTAGGGGGTTGAAGTGAAGGCTAAGCCATTCGATGAACAGTTAAGGGAATGAGATATGTCTAGTCTAACAAAGAGAAGGACTAGGGGTGATATGATCTTCAAATATTTGAGGGGATATTATGGAGAAGAGGGGGGTCAATCTTTTCTCCAAAGCACCTGGAGGCAGGACAAGAAGTGATGGATGGAAATTAATCAAGAAGAGAAGCAACCTGGAACTAAGAACAACTTTCTGACAGAACAATCAGTGGAATGGCTTAGCTTCAGATATTGTGGGTGCTCCATCATGGAGGTTTCAAAGAGATTGGACAACCATTTGTCTGAAATGAAACAGAGACTCCTGCTTGAGCAATGAGTTGGTCTAGAAGTCCTTCATGATCCCTTCCAACTCTGTTTTTCTGTTGTTATTCTGTTAAAACTAGAACAAAATGGTGAAGACTTATATGGTATGTTTCCCAACCCACTTTCAGGTTGGCTGTGAATTCTGCCTAGCAATCCACACCTGGTGAGGTGTGTCAAGGTACCGTATGGGATGGATATTGTTTAGCTGGTTTGGTTTGAGTCTTGCAAACTGGTTGCTTGTTACAAGGTTTATTAAGTACTTCCTTAATGGTTTGGTATGTACACAGCCAATGTGTTAGGTGTGGCAGACTTTTTCCATTGCCAGCAAAAATTATCCACAGCAAACAATGGGTTTACTTTGCAACTGCTGCATTAATTTAATGACCACTGAAGAAAAGGTAATAAAATCAGATATGGTCACATAATGATATGATTAATGACTGTCACAGCATAGGACTGGATTTGCAGGCTCAAATACAGTCATAATTCAAGGGAATACCTGTCGTTGATTTATTACACTTTTCAAAGTCTTATTTAAGGAGTAGATTTGTGTTGGTGGGAGAATCATATTGCAGACCCATGAAAACATAGAATTCAAATTTTAGTTGTGCATGGAAAGCTGAGCCAAAGCAACATGTGGAAATAAAATATCACACAAGATTCTTTTTATTTAGTATACATGTAGATTTGGTGCATGGGGAATCTGGAGTGTTCACAATCATTTTTAGGATCTTAATTGTGTCTTTTGTCCTTTTTCATTAAACTCTGCCTTTTTAAAAATCTTATTCTCATACGTACACATAACAAAAAGCAACTGGGAAGAGAGGAGCCATTGAAATACCTTTAAAACTGACCTTATGGTTAATAATAATAATACTTTATCCAGGAAAACATTTGGGTCCTTGAATTCTATATTGGTAATCCTCGACTTATGACCATGATTGAGACTGGAATTTTGATTGCTAAGCAAAGCAGTTGTTAAGTGTGTGATGCCCGGATTTATAACCTAAATTTTGCTATGTTTGCTAAGCAAATCACTGCAGCCAAGTGAATCTTACAGTCTTTAAGCGAATCTGACTTTTCTTTGCTTGTCAGAAGCTGGCTGGGAAGGTTGCAAATGGTGATCACATGACTATGGGATGTTGCAAGCACCCATATATTGATTTTGTGACAGTGGGGATATTATGATGGTCATAAGTGTGAAACCAGTTGTAAATCACATTTAACTGCCATTATAAATTAAGATGATCACTAAATGAATGGTTGCAAGTCAAGGACTACCTGTATTACACCTTTGAACAAGTTTCTAAAATTGTGATATTTTTAGAAATGTCCAGCCTAGGAAGTTGGCATCTCTCGAAGTCTACAGTGAAAGACTCAAGGGATTCAATATTGATGATCAACTTTTACATCTTAATTGATAGAGGGGGTTGAGAAAACATTCAAATGTTTCCAAACTGCAGTTTTGGAAAGGGTAATGGCAGATTGGAGTGTATAATTTGGTGAACAGATGGCAGAGAGCATGGTCATAACTAGGGGAGTAACAGGAACTGAAGGATCTTGATATTGTCTGTGTGCTAAGACAGAGGTGGGAGGGAACCCAACACACCCCAAACTGCTGTTGAGAGTTGAAAATACTGTTTGCAGGCTTAAAATGGAATTCTTCACTGAGAAGAACCAGGGACAGACTAGTCAAGATTATGGCTTGCCAAACTCTCTGATTATTCCCAACTCACATTACTCTACCATATATATCTCCACAAAAAAAGGCACTAGATCTTATTTTCAGGGGAGGTCATCCACTGATTAACCCCAGTTGCGCACATTGCCCCCAGCCTCCTTTTCAATGTCAGGGGCCTTAAGGAACTTTTTCTGCAACTGGCAAGGTTTTCCTGAAGGCCTCTGCAGCCAATAACAAAGCTCCAGATCAATCCGAAGCTTTGTTATCAGCTACAGAGGCCTCCAGGAAAGCTTTGCCAGTCTTGCTGGCTGTAGAAGAAATGGGCTTGCAAGGCAGGTGTTGGAGTGTGTGAAGCCTGGCTACAACTATCCAAAGGTAAGTAGTAGGGCAGCTCCTACATCCCTACCCTAACTTAATTTTTAACTGTGCAAAATGTAGTCACCGAACCGGTAGTAACATTGGTTGAATCCCACTCCTGGGTGAGCTCCCATTCTTTGCCCCAGCTCCCACTCACCAGGCAGTTCAAAAGCATGCAAATGTGAGTAGATAAATAGATGCCACTTTGGTAGGAAGGTAATGGCGTTCCATGTACCTTTGACATATAGCTATGCTGGCTACATGACCACGGAAGCACTTTTGGACAAGAAACAGAGATGAGCATATGACAGATCAGGGAAACCTTTATCTTTACCTTTTAACAAGATGAAAAACCTCAAGATTCCATCCTCAGTCAGGGACACCCCCCCCCCATTGTCTCNTTCCATCCTCAGTCAGGGACACCCCCCCCCCATTGTCTCAAAATTCCATCTCCCTAACAATGGATATCCCTAGTTCTGCTGCCCTCCCTTTCATTTAGCCTCTTAATAGAACTAAGCTCAGGTTAGCTCAGATCTGCCTAGTTTCCCCAAACTATCCAGTCAATCAGGTGCCTAGGATTTTTTTTTTGTCAATAATGTTAGGAATTGATAGTCACCTAACAGTTGGGTTGGAAATATATAAACCAAGATAGACATTTAATACTCTATCTTTAAGGGAATGCTAAAATTGTAATTGGGTGTGGTTCCTCAAATGGCCATAAGATGGAGCCAGAAGCCTGGGCTGTTAGTTCTGTAGTTGTTTGTTGCCAGTTGCTAGATGTTCTGATGGTCGATGTTTTTGGTTCCTGCATTTACCTATTGATTGTCGTTCTTCTTGGATTGCTGTGAGTCTATTTACTGAACTGTTTATCCCTGAACTGAATACTGACTGCTTTAACCGTGTATGACTTGGACTACTTGATGGACTTTGCTTAACCATTTACTGGAAGTAAAACCTATGTTTTACTATTCAGTGTATCTGTGTGCTGGTCGTGTGTTATTCAACATCACTCTCACTAAATCTCCCTGTGTGCACTCATTTTCCTAATGGGGAATTAGCTCAACAAATATCTTTGGACAACACCGGCCCCCTTGGCTAAGAAATCAAGATGTGCACTGCCCACAAGATTTGGACACAACTGGACAACTTTACATTTACCTTTACCTGCCAAGAATTAAAGGCTAAAATTGATATTTTAGTCCAATATTAAACTGGAGTTAAACTGGCAGAAAGACAAGTGAAATTTAAAATTTCATGAAATCTTTTTTATTTGCAGACAAAGTCCTTCTTTGACTTTTAATCAATTTTTCTTTTCTTTTTAAAAAATGACATCGTATCGCAGTTTTTATTACACTGGAGATCAATGATGATATCTTTATTATTTTAATAAAAAGACAGGTGGAATGCTCTAAATTAGATTAAAAGCAAAGGTCCTGAAAGATTTGGATTAATTTCCCACCCCCTGCTATTTTCTTGATGAAAAATACCCTTTTCTCTCAATTTTTTTGACCTTGCTACTGAAAATGTACAATCATTGATAGAAAACTTGGTTGTCTTGCCATCACATATACATAACAGTTCTACCCTTCACACCAGATTTGAAAAATAACACACGTGTCTGAGAGACACAGGCCCCAAATTATGAATGAGATATAATATGTTCTCTCTAGCCACAGTATTTTGTATGGAATTAGGGTCATATCTCAGATGAAGCCTACACATCTGCCAGAAATCTGCCAGGTGGAATTAGTCTTGTAAGTTTAAAATGTTCATAAAACCATAGAATGTCCTTCAGCCAAATTTATTATCTCTCATGCTATATATACGTGGTATATATACAATATATACGTGGTACTCATGCTATATATACATGAACATCTAAATCAGGCCTTCTGTTCCAACAGTGGTAAGTCAATTGATGAGAAGGTTATTCAGGATTAAAAAATGACTGAGAATGGTGTAATTGCATAGCTTTAGATGGGTTGAGCTGAGTTCAACTCCATCTTCTTTAATGAACTTTAATGTATATTCCCCCCAGCCCATGCCTTTACTCTTCTAAACAACTAATTCCCACAACACCGTCAAACTATCTAGCAAGGTAGATATTACTGTTATTCTTCTCATCTTTCCTATTACCTAGCTCTTTATCTTCTTATGACTATCTTTGTTGCTTGTATCTTACGATTTGTATTGTTTTATTTAGTATCCCAGAATGATTTGTGTTGTTTTTGTATTTAGTATCCTATGACCATCACTATGTGTTATATCTTATGATTTAGGATGGAAGTATTTTTATGATGATTGTGATCATGATTTATCACTTGTTGGTCCTGTGTATATGGAGAGCTTATGTCCCAGAGATAAATTACTTGTGTGTCCAATCCAAAGACTAGTGGATGGAAACTGAGCAACGAGAGATTCAACCTGGAAATAGGGAGAAATTTTCTGACAGTGAGAGCAATGAACCAATGGAACAGAAGTTGCCTTTGGAAGTTGTGGGAGCTTCACTACTGGAGGCTTTCAAGAAGAGACTGGATTGCCATCTGTCAGAAATGGTGTAAGGTCTGCTTGTGTGGTGGGTTGGACTAGATGACCTACAAGGTCTCTTCCAACTCTGTTAATCACACTTGGCCAATAAAGAATTCTATTCTATTCTGTTCTGTTCTGTTCTGTTCTGTTCTATTCTATTCTATTCTTTTTTCCTTTTTTACAAATTAAATTAAAAATGCATTTAAATATTTAAAGTATCATAGAGCTGGAAGGGATCTCAGAGGTCTTCTAGTCCAATCCTCTGCTCAAGTCATGAGCCTTATAAAATCCCAGCCAAATATATACCTAGACCAGGTATACACTCTGGAAACAGCAAAGGACCAATCCATGGTACCTCTGCCAGTAAAAACAGAGCTCAGGAGGGCTATGTGCATTTCCGCTGGCAGTATTGTGGTTAAGTAGCAGCAGGTGTGGACCATGGAGGAGAGTGAGGACTCAGAGGAGGGGCCAGGACCATTCAGGGAGTGGAGCCTTCAGGGATTGTGGGGACTGGCAGCAGTGACGAGGAGGTTCCCGAGGAGCCTGTGCTAAGTGCGCGTGAGTGCAGGATGATTCATAGAAGAGAACAGCTGGAGCAGCACAGGTGACTCGGGAGTAAGGATGCAATGTAATGACCCTTCCCTCCAGGGAATATAAGCCTGGTTTCAAAAGGTTTTTGACTTTGCAAAAGGCAAAAACATTTGAAGGACTCATCTTTGTGATTAGAGACTTTGATTTATTTGAAGACTTCTGTCAAGGTTTTTCGAGTTGGACTAATTGGCTCCAAGCCATCTGTTATCTACAAAGAAGTTATTTGTAAATTAAAGCCATGAAAGTTTGAGTTACTGAGTTTATCTGTGTTTGCTCTCTGGGAACCCAGCTGGGTCAGAACAGGCAGAGGGCAACAAACTACTAGCAAAAGTGGCATTTGATCATACAAGTGATGTTGAGCTGGCCATGCCCACCTTGGGCACATCCAATCCAGACCTCAAGGTCAAATACAACCCTGATGTGGCCCTCAATGATGTTGAGTTTGACACTTCTGACCTAGAAGTGGTATTCAGCAGGTTTTGGCCGGTTCTGGAGAACTGGTAGCAGAAATTTTGAGTAGTTCACAGAACTGGCAAATACCACCTCTGACTGGCCCTGCCAACCCCGTCTATTCTCTGCCTCCTGAGTGCCAGCTGATTGGCTGGGTCTTCATGAGAACAGGAGAACGGACCTGGAAAGCAGGTTAGTGGGGTGGGGAGGGAATTGAGATTTTGCAGTAATCTTCCCCTGCCACTCCCACCAAGCCATGGCACACCCACAGAACTTCTAGTAAAATTTTAAATCCCATCACTGCCCTGACCTAAAGTATTTTTTGAAACTTGCAGTGATGGAGCACCCACAATCCCAAGAAGTGGAAAAGTTAAATTCCAGTAAATTATATTTGGTTGCTGCTGACTACATAGATATCTATGGAATCCTTCTTGATGATACTACCATGAGCTACTACTTCTTCTGCATTGTTTTTTTTCCCCCTCTCTTGAGCTTGAGGTTTTAAATGCAAATGAGGTATTAACCCACTTAATTTTTTTTCAAACTTTTCTTAAGCTAAGGCCCTGTCACACTGCCCAACGGATGCAAAATGTTTGTAAAAAGGACAACGAGGGAAAAAAACAGAGCGACGGAAAAATGTTCCATCCGTTGTTATCCGCTCTCAAAAGGGGCAAAATTTGACATAACCAGAGCGGACAACACGGAAAGGAACGGACGCGGGCCGGGAGGACGCAGAGCGGATGGAAAGCAGATGCGGAACGGAATGCGCTATGGATGGAAGCGGATGGGAGCAGATGGCACATCCGCTAGGCTTCCGGGGACCAAGCAAAGTGGACGCGGAACGGAAAAAGAGCGGATGCCAGAGCGGATTGGCACAGCGATCGAAGCGGATGAGAGGTGGAAGCCTAGCGTGCACAGTGGACGCCTAACGGATGCTAGCATTATGTTTGCGCATGCGGGGAGGATGCATTGCGTAAGCCCCGGATTATAGGGAAGCAGCCTCGAGCAGGTCACCATTCAAGAGGAAAGACCTGCTTGCCGGACAGCATTGCCAGCTTTTGCCTGCCCTGCTGCTGCCTGCCATGCAAGCCTTTCTGCCAAGCCTTTCTGCAAGCCTGTGCCTGCCAGCCTTGTACACCTCCCTGCGCAGCCTTTGCTGCCAGCCTCCCTGCCAAGCCTTGGCTGTCTACCTGCAGCCTGTGCTGCCAGACCAGTTCTGCCTGCCAGCCTTAGGTGTGCCTTGCCTGCCAGCTTGGTTCCTGCCTTCCTATCCAGCCTTGTGGCCTGCCTGCCAGCCTTCCCGCCAGCCTTCCTGTCAGCCCTGGTGTCCAGCCTTCCTGCAGCCTTGTGCTGCCTGCCTGGCCAGCCCTTCCTGCCAGCCTTCCTGCAAGGCCTTGGTTCCTGCCAGCCTCCTTGCCAGCCACAACCCACAACCATGGGGACAGAACAGAAAGCCTCAGCCATCTGCTGCCAGCCCTGCAAGAGGGACAGGGCCATACATCCCACCCGCTTGGCCTCACTCTGTTTCTGCTGGGTTCTTCTGTAGCACGGTCTTTGCTCTTTCTGGGCTGGAGCTTCTGCGCTTCTGCTTCTGGAGAGGCTGAGGATGTGGGACGATCAGACAAGCACTCCAGCACAGCCGACCTCCAACAGAGCCTGGACCCTTCACCCTTGGAAGACTGAACGAACCAAGAGGTAGTGCCGAAACTCATTTTTTGTCTTATAGCTTGTTGATTAATAAAGTCTATCTTTGATTCAACACACTTGCTTCATTTTCTTTTTTTAAATAAAGTCTGGGTGGAACTTTTAGAAAATGGTTTAAGCCTTTGTATGCTTGAGGGATGGGTAAGGATAGCATGTGGGATGGGCAGTGGATACTTTGGGATGGATGTTAAGATAGCTGTGGTAGAGTAAACCTCCAGTGCAAGCATAGTGGGACTGTATGGTCCACCCTCCAGGTGCACACATTATGCCCTTTATTATCAATACTAATGTAATCATTCATTGCACACAATGTCAACATAACACACAACTCTTTATTAAATGCCCTGTTCATTGTAGGCCCACCCAACATACATGGCCCAAGTCTCATCCGTGTGATGAGACAGGCTGAAGGAAGGCAGCATCCATTAGTCAATCTATCATCTGTCTTTGCCCACTCCACTGCTTCCAGCTGGGGAGTTGAAACAGTGTCTCAGAGGTTTGTGCTGCTTCTTCCCTTCAACGTGAGGCTCTGTTGGGGCCTGCAACATCTCAGTGTCTATCAGGTTTTGCCCTTGCCTCTCCAATTCCCCGGCTCCATGTCCCCCATTTGCCTTGTTGGAGGCCAATGACCTGTTCCTGCAAGACTGGGTAGCGGGTGCGGCAGGAGATTTTTGCAGATGCAGCAAGCTTCCACGATCCTTCCTCACAGGTCTCTGCGATGGTGGCATGGTGGTGAGAAGTACCCTGGAACCCTGTTGTCCAGGATGCCAAAGGCGTTCTCCACCGACACCGCCTTGCCCCTGTACAGCCTGTAAGTTAAAGATCCTCTCTTTCACGGGTTGAAGGCATCTGGAGGTGTAATGGCTTCATGGGTAGGTTCTGAGGAGAAGGCGTCATCCCCCACGATGAAGTAGGCAGCATCTTTGCGTGTCGTTGGCAGGGGTTTGGATCTGGGAACCCATGATGAGGTTGGCATTCCAGCCCCTTCCATGGAGGTCACGGCGTGTATACCTGGATCTGATAAGATGAAGCCGTGCCTGAAAGCATCGATGATACAATGAACTTGTAGTCAGCATCGACCATGGCGAAGAGGATGGATGCTGGAAGAAGCCCTTGTAGAGTTGCAATAAGTGGAACCCCGACTTGGCTGGCGCTTTGCAGGCCACGTGCTTCCATCGATGGCTTCCAACTGTGTGTGGGAAGTTCCACCTCTGATACCAACTGCTCTGCAACTTTCTTCCAGCTTCTGTCAGTGGTGGAGCCACTGGAGGAGCTCCTCCATGTATTCTTCGATGTAGGCCTTGCACACCACTTCTCTGACCACAATGCTGATGGTGTTGTGTGCACCTCCAGCCGTAACTTGCAAATGCTCCTGTAGTGGTCCCCTGAGGCCAGGTGGTGCAGAGTCGAGTGCCACCCTTAAGCCCAGTTCGCTGGCTGGCCGGAAAGTATTGTTTGCCTGTGGTCAACCTGGGTGTCCAAGCCGCCTGCACAACTTCATCCAAACATGGCCTGGAGGCATCCTCATCGAAGTTTCTGGAATGCAAAGTGTCTTCGTCTCCTAATCCACCATCAGCCTGTTGTAACAGTCCGTATTGCTCTGCTCTTCTGGGCAAATCCATCTTCCGGACCTAGACGCTTCTTGGCCGCCTCCTTTTCTTCCCGTAGTAGATTCACAGAGCCCTGTAGATTGGCTTTGCACCTGTTGCAGAAGGATGGTGGCTGCCAAAGGACTTTGTACGATCCACGGTGGACATGACCTGGAATGCATTGGAGAGAGAAAGAGTCAGATGAAGGCTGCAGGAGGTGCTGCACCGCAGGGCTGCTGGTCTGAAAAGTGAGAATGCCAGGTGAGTTTGCTCCCCCTTTTTTATAGGCTAATACGGTTCTGCCCTAGGGTGTCCCTTTGCATCCTCTAGGCAATCTCTAGAGCATTCCTTAATATCCCGACGATAGGTCCCCTCGGTGAATGTTTTTTTCCGTTTAAAATGGCTTTGTTTCCATTTGCTTTGGCATCCGCTAGGGCATCCCTTCTGCGCATCCATTCCACGTCCGTTCTGCTTCCTCCCTGCGTGCCGTTTTACCGTGGAAGCGGATGGAGAGGTGCCGGAAGTAAAATCAAATATGCGAGCGAGATGCCTACGGGAGATCTTTGTTTATAGCGGGATTGCATAGATGCAGAACAGTGCCTTGCGGTCTGCACCTACGGAATATGGATGCCAGAATGCAGAATGGACGCATTGGATACATTTTCCGCTCAAAAGTTTTGAGTAGTTCAAAACTTTCTGAGTGGATGAAACGTCAATAGACAGATGCTGGACAGATAGAGAGGATGAAAAATGGAGTCAGTGAGTACAGAACGGATGCATCGTGTTAATCAATGGATGACAAGTGTTTTCTCCGTTTTACATCCTCTTTCCATCCGTTGGTGCAGTGTGACAGGGGCTTTAGTTGGTGCTACCAGGTTAAGCAGTGATTGTTTGTGTCAAGATGACCAACTCCTCCTCACTTTTGATTTCACAATTGAATGAAGATGATCGAACAGGATCCAATCTCTTTGAAGAAGTTCTCTTGTTCTTTTTCTCAACAAGAGTTAGTTCAATACTGATTCAAGACTTAATTCTTTCCCTGGTTTCACCTAGAAGAGCATCTGTGCTCAAAATTCCTTCCCTGGTTCCTTTCTAATTTATTCAAGGCCTATTTTAAAATGATTAGATATTTTAGTTCAAGAATCAGCAATTTCTCACTTGAGTTCTTTTGGATTTCCAGGTGACTGCCCACCAACATGCTGATGAGTCACTGTTTTTTAATTTGTCACTTTTGCTTAATTGTTAATCCTTCCCCACATATCTTTTATGTGGCTGGGCAGTTGTATTTTGAAAAACAAGGCTTCCATTGTCTGCCTAGTTACCTCTCTTTATCATTTCTCTTTAGTTTGATTTCCCTTGGCTTTCTTCACAGTCTTTTTCTCCCCCATTATCTGCATCGGACTTATTTTTCTCCTTATTGTCTGCTATCTTATTCTGAGCAGTTTTGAAGAAAATGACTAGGAATCATTATTTGTATTTAGAAATTAGAAAGTAGTTCATTCGTTTCCATAAGTGGGATGAGGGCAAGTCCTTTACTTCTGCCTAAGATCTCAACAGGAAGAGATCTTAGGAAGAGATCTCGAGGAAGTCTTGAAGATCTGTTCTTTCAGGCTTTGGATGATGTGAGCTGTCCTGAAAGGTTTGATGGGTGTGGTTGTGCCACAACAGAGTGATTTGTTTTATTGGGCTGAGAGTGTTTTGGTTTGGTTTTGATGGGGATTGGGGTGGGAGGATACTGTAATTTGTTTTATGAATGTATGCTGGCCGTGTTGTATTTTTACAAGTTGGGTAGTTCTTTAAATAATTGAGCAAATAAACCATTTAAATTGTTAACTTTTATTCTGCATTTATACTCAAAATATTGTACTGGCATTGTATATTATGATATACCATCTCAAGATTTGGGAGGGAGGGAGGAAGGGGGGAGGGAGGGATGGAGGGATGGAGAGAGGAAGGGATAGAAGGAGGGAGGATGGATGAATGGAGGGAGGGAGGGAAGAGGGAGGGAGGGAGGAAGGAATCAGTGCCTTTTTTTTCAAACATTGTCCAAATTTTCACTCTAAACCAATTTAATTTCTTCTTACTTTCATTCTTTCTAGGCAACCTTTTCATTTTTTAATCTCAGGGCTGCACTTTTTTTTTTTTTTTTNTGGGTCAGAAAAGGAAATGAATGAATCCCCCTATGGATTGATTGATTTATTGCTGAAAAAGGGGAATGATGTAACCTTAGAGAGAGAAAGTAAAATATAAACACATTTTAAGTGCTGTTAAAAAGATCAAAAGCTGCTTCCTTATAATTTCTTCTCTCTTGTCTTTCTTATTTAGTCACTAGTCTTCCATCTGTATTGTTTTTAATTAAATTAAAATATTCAATAAAATTATATTTTGAAAAAGAAAAGGGAAACGAATGAGGCTAGGACAAAAACTAAATATTATAAGAAAGGTGAAGTTTTTTATAAAATTAAACCAACATCCAAGTTTCATGTCCACATAGGTTTTTTTTGGAAATAATACCAAAATGATTTGCCACTACCTTTCAAGTACTTTTTTCTTTAATCTTGCCAATCTAGCCTACAGTCCTGAAGATTTCATAGTGGTTTTCCTTTGTTTCTTATCTATCATCTGCCTATCTATCTATCTATCTATCTATCTATCTATCTATCTATCTATCTATCTATCTATCTATCTATCTATCATTCAACCATTGATCCATCATCTATCATCCATCCCTCTATCCCTCTATCCATCTATCCATCTACCTACCTACCAACCAACCAACTAACCTATTGTTATATTTCAGTACTTAACTGCTTCAAACTTTGTTGAATTTGGTACTCATTTTCACATAACAATTTTGTCCCAGTTCTCATTGTTTGGTACTTGACACACAGTGTTGAACTTGTTAGTGTCAGCTAACCAAAATAAAGGGTCACATGTTAAGTCATGTGGTTTGTTTGGTACTTGCTGTTTTTAGTACTCATCGCACCTCCCAAAACCAATTAATGACAAGTACTGAAGTACCACTGTATCTATGTCTCATTATCTCTATCATTATTGTCTGCTTGCCTGCCTGCCTGTCTGCCCATCTACCTACCTGCCTACCTAATGTATACAGGTACCCACCCACCAAAAGGAACTCTAGTATTGACCAGGTACAGTCTCAATAGGAGTGATGTGCAAATGTAATTAAATTAATTACATGTAATTAAATTAATTAACTATCATGTTGTTCATGCTACTCCCTACATATTTAACTTTTTGGGGGGGTTAATTATATTTATAATTAAAACTCAGAATCTTTTTTTGGGGAAGGAGCATTTTGACCTAACGGTCTAAATCTGATCCATTAGGACTCTTCTTGGATTCTTATGAGTCTAAATGAGCTTGAGGATTTCAGCTAGTGCAGCTCTGTTGAATGCTAATCATTGATTCATTATCTCCAAGTAGTCTTTCTACAACATAAATAGCATTGTCCATTCATAAAAGAGAGCAATCAGGTGACTTTAAGATCCTTCAGAGGGATTTTGACAAATTGGAAAAGGTGCAAAAATGTTCAGGGGACTTGAACCAAATAAGCCTTAGAAATAACAATAGAACCAATATGTTTAGCCTAGAGAAAAGCTGATTTTAGCTATAAAACTGAGATTTGTTCCAGATCATCCCAGAGAGCAGTATATGGACAAAAAGGACTGAAATGTCAGGAAAACAGTTGTTTGATGAATCTTATGAAACTTTCCTAATGGCAAAAGTAGTTAGGCAGTAAACAATTACCCAAAGAAATGATGGATTGTACTTGCCTCAGTGTGTTCAAGCAGAGAACTAGACAGATGTCTAACAGGGAGATTTTTAACATACAATATTAATAAATTATTATTAATTTGGATTTCTGCTTGGGATGGAGTCCAGGGCTTAAATGTCCTTTCCCAATTGTAGAATTGTATGAGCATCAACTTTGATAAAAAGAGGAAGAATATTTATGAAAAATTTCCCCTTTATACACATCCACACACACACACACACGCACACACACACACACAGAGAGAAAGAGAGAGAACCCCACTGATTGCTGTGTAGGAAATATGCTAGAAAAATGCTTCTTGATAGATTGGACTCACAAATAGGAAAACATAAAGAATAAATGTTAATAGATATTAATAAATGAAATAATCAACTATAATGATGAAAACCTCCAGAAGTTGTGAATGTTCCAACTCTGGAAGTTTTAAGAAGAGATTGGACAACCATTTGTCTGAAATGGTATAAGGCTTCCTGTCTGGGCAGGGGGTTGGACTAGAAGACCTCCTAATTCCCTTCCAACTGTATTACTCTATTATTCTGTTAAATGTTATCAGAACTCCAATTAATTCGGAGGCCATGACATTTATGATGTTCCTATTGAAAGCAGTTGGATTAGAAGAATTCCAAGGTCCCTTCCAGCTGTATCATATTGTATCGTATGCTATGCTATGCTATGCTATGCTATGCTATGCTATGCTATGCTGTGCTGTGCTGTGCTGTGCTGTGCTGTGCTGTGCTATGCTATGCTATGCTGTGGTGGTATTCGATTTTTTTACTACTGGTTCTGTGGGCATGGCTGGGTAAGCATGGCAGAGGAAGGATATTGTAAAATCTCCATCAGAAGTGATATTTGCCGGTTCTCCAAACTACTCAAAATTTCCACCACCAGTTCTCCAGAACTGGTCAGAACCTGCTGAATACCACCTCTGATGTTATACTATTATTTCTTTTCTATCCTATCCTACCTTATCCTACCCTACCCTATCCAACCCTAGGACAAGAAGCAATGGATGGAAACTAATCAAGAAGAGAACCAACCTAGAACTAAGGCGAAATTTCCTGGCAGTTAGAAGAATTAATCAGTGGAACAACTTGCTTCCAGAAGTTATGAATTCCCTTGCACTGGAAATTTTTAAGAAGAAATTGGATAGCCATTTGTCTGAAATAATATAGAGTTTCCTGCTTGAGTAGGGGGTTGGACTAGAAAACCTCCAAGATCCAACTTGCTTATTCTCTTATTCTGTTAAATGTACTGAATGCCCTGCTTGTAAACCTTTTGGAGCAAGGATCTTTCTTTGTATTTGAAATTACTGGGTGAGGATTGATTTAGTGTGTACTAATGAGCTAGGTTTTTTTTTTTACCCCCTTTCCTACCCGGCCTCCTTCTCTGTCTCCCTGAAACAACTTTGTGCTCAGGAAATTTCACCTCTGTTCAATGATGTGGCTAAACTAGGGCAATGTTGAGCTTTATTAGCAGCATCAGACTCCTAATACTGTGGAGCAAAAAGCAACAGCTGTTCTAAGCACCATTTCCTTAGAGGATTCAAGGTGTTATGTTCACCTCCTGAGATCCTGCAAAAATAATCCAGTGGTCAAATCTCTTTTCTGTAAGGAGCAGGAAGGTTCAAAACAGGTAGTCCTTGACTTAAAACCATTTGTTTAGTGACAGTTTGAAATTACAACAGTACTGAGAAGAGTGACTTACAACAGGTACTCTCACTGAAAACCATCACAAGCATCCCCATGATCAAAATTCAGGGGCTTGGCAATTGAATTTCAGAATAACAGAGTTGGAAGGGATCATATATATCATCGGTGGTGCAATGGTTAGAGTGTTGCACTGCAGGCCACTTCTGCTGACTATTGACTGTTCAAGTCCAACCAGGCTCAAGGTTGACTCAGCCTTCCATCCTTCTAAGGTGGGTAAAATGAGGACCCAGATTGTTGGGGACAATAGGCTGACTCTGTAAAACCATTTAGAGAGGGCTGTAAAGGACTATAAAGTGTTATTGCTTTTGCTATCTAATCCAATCATCCCCCTCCACACAAGCGGGACACCATTTCTGACAGATGGCTGTCCAATCTCTTCTTAAAAGCTTCCAGTGATGAAGCTCCCACAACTTCTGAAGGCAACTTCTATTCCATTGATTGATTGCTAACATTGTCAAAAAATTTCTCCTTATTTCCAGGTTGAATCTCTCCTTGTTCAGTTTCCATCCATTATTCCTTGTCTGCCCTTCAGGTGCTTTGGAAAAATAACTTGACCGCTTCCTTTCTCTGGCTTGACCCCTTCCTTTCCTTTCCTCAAATATTGGAAGACTCTTATCATGCCTCCCCTGGTCCTTCTCTTCACTAGACTAGCCATGCCCAATTCCTGCAACTGTTCATTGTATGTTTTAGCCTCCAGCCCCTTAATCATCTTTGTTGTTCTTCTCTGCACTCTTTCTAGAATCTCAACATCTTTTTTATGGTGTGATGACCAAAACTGGGTGCAATACTCTAGGTATGGTCTTACTAAGGCTGTATAGAGTGATATTTTTACTTTACATGATCTTGATTGGCATCTATTTACAAATTGGCATCTATTTATGAAGGTTGCGGGCCCTGAAGTCATGAGATCACCATTCATGACCTTCCCAGCCAGCATATGACAAGCAAAGTCAATGGAGAAAGCCAGATTTGCTTAACGACTATGTGATTGATTTAACTTCAGTGATTCATTCAATAACCATGGCAAAAAAAGTAAAATTGGGCACAATTTACTAAATAATTTCTTTGTGAGAAATTATGAGAGAAAGTCTCGTCCCAATTGTTGTCTTAAATCAAGGACTACCTATTTAGCAGTTATAGAGCAATTATAGATCAATGGATGAGTTTTCTATCAGCACCAGTGAAGCATGTTCCATACCAAGTTGAAATTGGAGTTTTCTGGAGTTGTCCAGAAAATATTTAAACTAAGATATCATAAAGAAATCCTGTGGCATTAAACACTTTTTTGGGGGGTCAAGAATGTAATGTTTCTGATTTTTTTTTCTCCATGGACTTTTGTCATCCAAAGACCATGAGTGGTAAATCAGCAAAGGTGCTGATTTATTTATTGCTTACTCATTTATTTAGGTTATTATTTATTTAGGTTTATATATTTTAAAAAAATTATTAGTTTTTAAAACAAACATAAACAAACAAAACATAAAAACATCAAGTCTTTTTCCATATATATGCATACAGTGTGCTGGTTGGTTTACAAATTGTTTTGTGCTTCCATTTCATAGTTTTCAGTGATAATTACATTGTATATAATCTCGTATTTTCAATCAAATATTAAATACATTAATATCATTATTATTCAATCATTTGATCATACTTTTATTCATTCATGTTTTACAAAATGATCATATTTTACTTAATTTGTTTTATGACAATCCATATTATCATCCCAGATCTATCCTAGAATCATTTTGTAGATATAATAAGAAAAGAATACATCTTTATTTATTTAATATTTTCTAAAAGTCTACATATTTCATTACTATATTTTATTGTCTAACCATTCATAGAATAGATCCCAAATTTTATAAAATTGTTTATCATCTTGT
>BHFT01021162.1:0-21420 GCA_004320025.1 Laticauda laticaudata
AAGTTATGGGAGCGCCATCACTTGAGACTTTCAAGAAGATATTGGACTGCCATTTGTCAGAAATGGTGTCGGGTCTCCCGTTTGGGCAGGGGGTTGGACTAGATGACCTACAAGGTCCTTTCCAACTCTGATTATCTGTATCTGTGTCTAATATAAACTGAAAGCAAATTGCACTCCTTACTAGCACTGATGAAGTTACCTAGTTTGGGTGATTTAACGTCTGCAAGAAAACAACCAAATTCAGAGAGCACCAAAGACTAAAAAAAGATTTTAGCCCTGAGCTACAAATATTCTCCTGTGTTGGAACCATATTTAGTGAGCTTATGATTAATTTAAACATGGATATTCATTTATTTTAACAATTTAAAATGGACTTCCAGAGAATAACTAAATATACAGAAAGGCAATTATGTATTCACTAACTAAATCAGTATTTCTCCATGTCAACTACTTTTAAGAGGTGTGGACTTCAACTCCCAGAATTTCCCAACCAGTCCAACTGACTAGTTGAAGTCCACACCTTTTAAAGCATTTGAGATGGAGAAACACTATTCTAACCACATTTGGAAAGAGAATGAAATTGAATTGCAGCAAGCAGAACAAGATTCCGGGAAGTTTACCAAAAGATACCTTTTTCCTCTGTTTGTTGCAATTGCTTCTCCTGCCTTACCGAAATGCATCCTGAACTCTTCATTGCATCCGCATATTACTGGCACAATTCATCAACACCCACAAGGCTACATTCTGCCAGTTAATTATATGCTCCTTTAGACAGAACATGAGCAAATAATCTCTCTCTCTCGTTCCAGGAGGCTGAAAAATAAGTATAAAAAAGCTCAGAGCTGGCATTGATGGATGAACCTAATGAAACTGACCTCTAGTTCCCTCTGGAAGATCTAATGTTATATTTAGGACTTGACAATATGGTTGGATGCTTTTGCTTTCTCCTTTATTAATTTCCACCTTGATGTCAGAGAGCTTGTGCACTGATGGGGGTCTGAACTGGCAGTGACTAACCAGAGGAAGATATCACAGGATAGTGACAGAATGCTCAAAGAAGCCCCAACTCAATGGGTAGCCACTGCTCAAAATGACAGCTTTCATGGAAGAGATCATTGCTAAAGAGATTGACAAGACTCTCAGCACTCCAGCAGGTTTATGCAGCTCCCTCACCTGCCTCCCTGCCTGTCAATATGGGGAAGGTTTTATCAGGTTCCAAAAATATTGATCAGCACTTTTGCATGGAATTTGTAATGATTTTGAAAGCAGTGTGTGAGCATCAGGAAGGAAAGATGGTTGGAAATTATTTTTACGTGAATAAAAAGTAAAGTCTTCCCCGGTCCAGTTGAGTCATCTCTGTTTCTTAGCCGAGGGAGTCAGAATTATCCAACGATGCTTCCGTGGTCATGCAGTCAGCATAACTATACGTTGAAGCACAAGGAATGCTGTTATCTTTTCACTTAAGTGGTACTTATTTATCTACTCACTGTCAACCCTGAGGTGAATCTGGCTCAGGCCATCTTTGAGGTTTTGTGGTTGCCACAAAATGGAGGGGGAGAAAGGGAGGGGGGAATTTTAGATAGGTCAGTTTGGCCGTCAAAATAAAGAGTTTTCTTGTGGGAACCAAGGTCATTCCAACAGGTGACTGAGAAGAGGAGGAGCGGAGTAACCAGGCAACCTGTTAGCACCACTATTGGACAATGTGACTGATGATCTGAGGGGAAGGGGGAACTTTCACTTTTTAATTAGGTGAAAACCACAGGAACTTTCAGGGTTGGTTTTCACTAGTTGTGGCAATATGATATATCCAATAAATTGTTCTTTGAGAAAACTGCCTGCCTCGGAGTTCTGCTTTCAATGGATGTGTCACTTGGAACATTGACATTACTTGCATTTGCATGCTTTTGAATGGCTAGGTAGGCAGGAGCTGGGGTGAATAATGGGAGCTCATCTTGTCACATGGTACTTGGGTCTTGAACCTGGCTATTGGCTTTCTAGCTGATAACCTCAGTATCTTTAGTCACTGAGCCATTGCACTCCCTTTTATGTGAGTAAAGCTGATCCCACATGAACTGCACATATCCCAGGCATAGACTTGTAAATGAATATTTTTTTCTGGATCACATAAGTACCCAGAATGTCTGTGGAGATTCTCAGTTATCCAGTCATGGTTGTCCTAAAGGTGCTTTTTCAAGAGGCAACTAGACTTTCTGGTTTTTTCCTTTGAAGACATCTCACTTCTATACAAGAAGCTTTTTCACTCTAACTTGAGGGTGGGGAATGGAAGGATTTATATTCCTTGCAGACAGCTGGTCATTTGCATTGTTTTAGTGAATCATTAAGGTCACCTGGAGGATTATCTGTGATATACAACACAGGGGGAGGAATACCACATCATCTATCTCCAATCCACAACACAGACCTTTCAACAATTCCAAGAAAGTTCCATACCCATTTGCATTACTCAGGTGACTCTGATGACACAGATAAACCTCTAGGTGACCTTAACGACTCACTAAAAGAACTGAAGAAGCTTCTTGGATGAGAAGTGAAACATCTCTTCAAAGAAAAACGAGAAAGTCCAGTTGCCACTTGAAAAAAGCACCTTTGGGACAAGTACCCAGAGTGTATCAACAGCCTAGATGTACCTTTGAGTTAGTGGCACACAAACAAACCTATGTTGCTTTGTGAAGAATAGTGTCTGCTTAAAACACACAGTCATAGAGCTGAAAAGGAATTTGGCATCTTCTAGTCCAACCCTTGTGCAAGACAGGAGCCCTATGCTGTTCTAGTCAAATGGTCATCCAGTCTATTTTTGAAAAACTCCCATAATGGAGATTTCTACCAAAAATGCCCATTGCAGACAATGGGTTTGCTTAACACCTGCAATATTTGCTTAATGACCACTATCTTTGGTGTTGTTAAAAAATGTTGTAAAATCAGATTGATCACGTGGATGGCTGACTGACAATTGTCATGAAATTCCAGGCTCCATTATTCTAAAAAGTCAAGTACTAGCTCTATGTTGGCAGACATATACACATGTATGCTAAAGGCTCAGTAGTAACAAAATAAGAGAATAGGAGAATAATAGAGCTAGAATGGACCTTGGAGGTCTTCTAGCCCAACCCCCTGCTCAAGCAGGAAATCCCATGCTGTTTTAGACAAATGGCTATCCACTTTTCTTAAAAGCCTCCAGTGTTGGAGCACCCACAACTTCTGAAGGCAAGTCGTTCCACTGATTAATTGTTCTCACTGTCAGGAAAATTTCTCCCTAGTTCTAGGTTGGTTCTCTCCTTGATTAGTTTCCATCCATTGCTTCTTGTCCTGCCTTCAGGTGCTTTGAGGAATAGGTTGACCCCTCTCTTCTTTGTGGCAGCCTCTCAGATAATGGAACAATATTGTCAAGTCACCTTTAGTCCTTCTTTTCACTAGACTAGACATACCCAATTCCTGCAGCCGTTCTTCATATGTTTTAACCTCCAGCCCTCCCATTCATCTTTGTCACTCTTTTCTGCACTCTTTCCAGAGTCAAGTTTTAATAGTAAAATGATTTGGAATAAAATAGCAGAATGATCTGGAGTGGAAGAAACCTATGAAGGAATAAATATTGCTGTCTGGAGGCCTGATCCACTTAAAGAGTAAATATTTGCTACTGTGTTTTGTTGCTGTTTTTTGCTCATGCCAAGAAATTAAATTGAAACACATCTTTGCCTTGTAAATCGTTTCATAAAAGTTAGGAATCAAGCTATTTCTCACTTCTGTAATATGTTACCCAAAAACATCCTTCACATGTTTCTCATTCCGTTCCTTTGGCTGAACTGGAAAAGCTAGGCGAGCTCAACCCTGTGTCAACCCTGAAGCTTGTCCTGACCAAAGCCATTTTGCTTGCTTCAGTGTTGCCACACTGGAGCTGACGGTCAGGGAGGGGGGATTTGAGATAGAGAGGATTATTGTAGCCAAAACAAAATTTGAGAGCTATCCACAAAATAGATTACGTTTTTGTCTGTAGCAAGAAGGGGCGGAGCTAGCGTGGCCATCTTTGGTCTGTGCGTCCGCCGTTTAGTCTGCATCTAGTCGTGCTAGTGGGAGGTTTGTATCGTTGCCTGATATTTCACAGCAAATGTTTGAAATGTGTGCTGCAATTGAAAATCCTGCGAGTTGTGAGGTGCGATCAGTGATAAGGTTTTTGTTTGGCAAAAAACCATAAACACAATTGGAAAATTTTTCAGCAACTGTGTTTAAGTGACAGGATGGTTGCAGCAAATCTCGCTCCAAATCAGGACACAAGACCACAAAAGGTTGGAGAACACAGGTTTCATTTGTGCACAAGGTTCAGAGCATAACATGGCCAAATTTCTGAACTCTCTTTCTTCCTAAGACAACATTTTTATACCCATTTATGACCTCAGCAACAGAACTGAGTGTTACATTATTGTATTTTACCAAATATGGATAATATGTTACATGTTTTTGTAATTTCTATAAAGGAAGTATAAAGAGGAAATAATAAGCATATTTTGACCATTCATTATCTTACACCACCAGTAATTTTTCCATGTTCACCCTTGTTACAGTAAAATGGTTAATTCAAGTTCCTTATTTCAGCAATCTTGTGAGTTACACAATGTTATGGTCAGCAGAGTAACGGGAAACTAACCTTTGCTAAATATGACTTGTTGACCTATACTAAATATAAAAAGTTGCAAATATGCTTTATATGAAATATGCTTTATACGCTCTTTTTCCACTGCTTCACAGGGACAACATCATCACTGAAGGTGGAGTGCACCCAATGGTGCATTATGTTAAAAATGGACGAACTAACGTTCATGATGAACAGCGGAGTGGACGTCGACATTGTGACTGATGGACTGGTCACGAAAGTCGATGACAAGATTCATGAAAACCGTGGTTTCACAGTAACAGAACTTTTGCTTAGTTTTCCACAAATTTCACGCAGTTTGTTGCATGAAATTGTTACACAAAAGCTAGGCTACCACAAATTTTGTGCAAGATGGGTCCAAAAATCCTGACAGACAACCACAAGAGTCAGCGTATGGCCGCATCATTGGACATTTCTGTACTCTTATGACATAACTGGAGACGAGACTTGGGTCAAACATGTGAACAGCGAGACCAATTGCAGTCTATGGAGTGGGAGGCACACAAATTCCCCCAAAAAACCAAGAAAATGTTTTGCAAACTTCTCTGCAAGAAGATTATGGCCGATGTTTTTGGGATAGGCAAGGTGTGCTTCTTATCGATTTTCTGGGAACATGGTGCAACAGTAAACTCTGTGGGGTATTGTGAAACGTTGCAAAACTAAGAAAAGCAATTCAGAACAAGCATAGAGGAAAGTTAAGCTCAAAAATTTTTGTTTTTGCATGACAATTCAGGACTCGAGAAGTTCTTGAATGCTTTCAAATGGGAGATTTTTTCCTCATCCGCCCTACAGCCCCGATTCTGCGCCAAGCAACTACCACTTGTTTCCGAGGATGAAGACCTGGCTTGGAACACAGCGCTTTGACAATGACGCGGAACTGCCGGCGGGCGGACTGACTGGGTCAAATCTCAGGCGGCTGAATTTTATGACAATGGAATTACAAAGCTTGTTCACCGCTATGTAAGTGCCTCAATTTGTTCAGTGAATATGTTGAAAAGTAGTTTAGTATTTAAGTGTCACTTTCAAGGTATATCATAAAAAGTTTTTCCTAACACTTTGGTTTTTTTCTATCGCAAAACGTAACTCTATTTTGTGGATAGCCCTCGTATTTTTCTCTTGGGAATCAAGGACATTCTCACACTGGCCAGAAGAAGGTGGAGCAATGCCACCAGTTGTAAGACTGCACAGTGATTGGACCATATGGACTGATCATTTTGAGAAAGTAGGAAATATTTTATTTTTCTAATAAGGTGAAAAGCACAGGAGTTTTCAGAGTTGGCTTTCACCTGGTATGTGTCAATATGGTATTTCAATAAAAGTAATCTTGAGGAATTCAATTGCCTTGGAGCCTTGCTTGCAATAAGATTTATTACTTTGAACCAGTGGTGATATTCAGCAGGTTCTGACCAGGTTCTGGAGAACCCAGTAGTGGAAATTTTGAGTAGTTCGGAGAACTGGCAAATCCCACCTCTGACTGGCCCCGCCCCCATCTTTTCTCTGCCTCCTGAGTCCCAGCTGATTGGCTGGGTCTTTTGTTGCCCTGCAGAGGAGAACTGAGCTGGAAAGCAGGTTAGTGGGGTGGGCAGGGAATAGAGACTTTGCAGTAACCTTCCCCTGCCATGCCACCAAGCCATGCCCACAGAGCCAGTACTAAAAATTTTGAATCCTGCCACTGCTTTGAACGCTGACACCCTGGTTCCTTTATGGATAGAAATCAGTGGTTTTCTCTTTTTCCTTAGAAGGGGAAGGAAAAAGGGGTCAGCAAACATTTGGTTTCTCTTGATCCTTGGCTTTCTTGGCCTAGAACATGTTAACTGGAAATCTTAACTAGGTAATTTGGAATTTGCTAATCCAAGAGGAAACAACATTTTGAAGAAATGCATTATTGATGTGCTAAAGCTATTTTGTCATGGCAAGGGAACTAGGGAAATCTGATCAGAATTTTTTTTTCCAAGGAAGGCTACAAGTACCTCTTTGCAGTTGTCTCCTCTGTCATCAACCCCAAAGTCCATTGGCCCCAATCTTGCTATGTTTCAGAAAAGCTTTAAAAGTGTTTTTTTTTTTTCATACAAGCCAAAACCTGGAGTAATTTGTTATTTTGCTTGACTGATGAGAGATGGCTGGTCTTTTCATGGTTCTCCTTTCCTCTCCTCTTTTTCCTCTCCTCTCCTCTCCTTCTGCTCTCTTTCTCCTCTCACCTCTTTCTCCTCTCCACTCCTTATCCTCTCCTCTCCTTCTACTCTCCTCTCTTCTTTCTCCTCTCCTCTCCTTCTCCTCTCCTCTCTTTCTCCTCTTCTGTCCTCTCTCCTCTCCTTCTCCTCTTTCTTCTCTCTTGCTCCTCTCCTTCTCCTCTCCTCTTTCTCCTCTCCTCTCTTTCTCCTCTCCTCTCCTTCTCCTCCCCCTCCTCTTTTTATCCTTTCCTCTCCTTCTCCTCTCCTTCTCCTCTCTTTCTCCTCTCCTTCTCCTCTCCTCTCAGTAGTGGGATTCTACCAGTTCGTTAGGTGATAGATCATGCACATGAGCCCCCCCAATACACACACATGTGCGTGCCCAAAACAGCTAAGAGGATGAAGAAAAAAAAGCTAGGAATGACCCCCACACACCCCCATGTGCTTTTATCTTCTTTTTTTGCTCCTCTCAGATGATCAGAGGCTTTTTTTACTACCTGTTTGGCTGAACTGGTCTGAACCAGTACCATGCCAGCACTGTTTCCTCTCCTCTCTTTCTCTTCTGTCCTCTCCTCTCCTTCTCCTCTTCTCTCTCCTGAGAGAAGATAAGGTATCAGTCTGAATGGCTGTCGAACAAAAAGAGTAGAATTTATTGTGCCAAAGAATACAACAATGTTAAAACTTCCCAGGAAAGAGATTCAGGCTAGGTAGACCTCACCTTTCGATGACAATTAACTCCAAATTTTCTCTTGCTAAGTGAGACATTCATTAAATGAGTTTTTCTCCCCTTTATGACCTTTCTTGCCACAGTTGTTAAGTGAATCATTGTAGGTGTTAAGTTAGTAATACGGCTTTTAGCTTCCCCATTGATCTTGCTTCTCAGAAGATTTCAAGAGGGAATTACATGACCCCAGACAGACCGCAACCCTCATAAACACGAGTCCATTTTGAATTGCATGACCATGGGGATACTGCAATAATCCTAAGTGCAAGAAACAGTCACCGGTCATTTTTGACAGTGGCACTGCAACTTTGAATGGTCACTAAATGAACTGTTGTAAGTCAAGGACTACCTGAAGTAACTTCCAACTGCATGAAAAGTATCCAGTGGAACAGCCTGCCTCATACTGAATACTGGAACAGTCTGCCTCCATACTAATAGCTATGCAAAAATTCATTTTGGCAATTCGATACAAAAGCAGCTCATTTGAAACTACAAACTGAACTTACTTTTCCTATTGACTGGACTGGAATCGATGTTCCAAATCAGCTGATATCAAATTGAATTGATGCCTTTGAATGAAATGGATTTGTCTGTTTGGTTTAAAGAACCACATTGTTCTGAATCTTACCATTATTTCAAACAGAGGTTTGTTTGTTTTCTGAAGCTTCAAATCAAGAGTTCAAACTGGATTAGGAGCAATTCCTACACCCCTTTTCCTTAATAGCCTGTGTACATGTCAATTGAAAATGTGCGCTTTTCTGGTGATGATATTAATGCAACTGTAAATGTGTTAGCATTTAAGGTAAGATGAGATTCTGATGTTTTTGTGACAGCAGGCAAGCCCAACTCTGAATCCCAAATTCAACTCTCTTTATGTTGTTCTTTTTTAGTTCAATAAACTCCAAGCAATAAAATACTGCGCTCAGATGATATTGACAAATACACAAAGAGAATGAGAGTTCTCAGCTTTATTTAATTCCTTCCCTGGGATGCCAGCAGCATAAAAATGTGTCAGGGTGCCAAACAGAGAAGAAATGGAATACTGCTACAATAGCAAAGTATGCCTTATGTACTTCCACATCCATGGTACATAGTAATAGATTGGAAGGGACCTTGGAGGTCTTCTAGTCCAACTCCCTGCTCAAGCAGGAGATATACCATTTCAGACAAATGGCTATCCAGTCTCTTTTTAAAAGCCTCCCGTGATGGACCATCCACAACTTCTGAAGCAAGCCATTCCACTGGTTAATTGTTGTCACTGTCTGGAAATTTCTCCTTAGTTCTAGGTTGCTTCTCTCCTTGATTAGTTTCCATCTACTGCTTCTTGTCCTGCCTTCAGGTACTCTGGACAATAGGTTGACCCCCTCTTCTTCATGGCAGCCTCTCAAATATTGGAACCCTGCTACCATGTCATCTCTAGTACTTCTTTTCACTAGATTAAATTTACCCAATTCCTGCAACTTTTCCTCCATAAGTTTTAGTCTCCAGAACCCTAATCCTTGGACCCTGCTCATTAGGATGGTAGGTTGTAAGTTGTAACAGTCATAAAACAATGTATTTTGATGTGATCATTAAGCAGTCACCAATGGTTCACCATTGGCATTGTTTTGCCAAAAACTAGTACTGAAGTAGATGCTGGGCTTGCAAAACTGCATAAGATGTTGTCATATGAACACACAATGCTGCAAACAGTGGTGAGTGTGTCCGTACTGCTGATTGTCCAAAGTATTATCATGGAACTGCGGGGGAGGATGTGATCATCAACTTCAGATCTGGGTCATTAGTCCCCTTTTGCAGGTAAATCATAACTTCAACTGGTGATAAGTTATAGCCATCAAAGTTAACTTCGCCCATATCAATGCCAGGCATGACTTTCTAAATAGAGGGTTGTCCTCAAGTCAAGTTACTGTGATGTTCCAGATCCAAATGCAATCTTGAGAATAGGGCCACACTTGAATACAACATGTTTGTATGTGCATTCTTCTCTAATGTATATATTTTTGTATCTCTCAGTATTTATCTATTTGTATATATACCAGAGGTGATATTCAGCAGGTTCTGACTAATTCTGGAGAACCGGTAGTGGAAATTCTGAATAGTTCAGAGAACTGGCAAATACCACCTCTGACAGGCCCTGCCCCCATCTCAGGGGTGGGATTCTACCAGTTCGCAATTTGGCAGTTCAAATCTCACCAGGCTCAAGGTTGACTCAGCCTTCCATCCTTCCGAGGTGGGTAAAATGAGAACCCAGATTGTTGTGGGCAATATGCTGACTCTGTAAACTGCTTAGAGAGGGCTGTAAAGCACTGTAAAGCGGTATATAAATCTAAGTGCTATTGTTACTGCTATGGATGGGACAAGCATTATTCCACAGCTTCCATACATAGCATGCATTTATTGCAGCCAAACAATTTTGTGACTTGACCCATATTTGTGTCTCAAAAGAAAATGTTACATCATAGGCTTCTATCTGTATGCAGAGCATACCTTTTCTATGGTTCTCCATTTTCTGGGTTAAGCTGGGAGAGCATGAAGACATTGTTTAAAAGATGACTGCAATAAATCTGCTTAATGAATGTTTAATGGGGGCTAGTTACCCAAGAAAGGGTGGCTTCATTGACAGGCTGATTAAAGGACAATGCAAATAACCACAGACACTCCTATGCAAATTAGACTGTGAGGATCCAATCTTGGTTAAATTGTGTAAAAGTAATTCAAAAGTTCAAAGCCATCAAAGGCTGTAATACATGGAGACAAAGCACCAAGATAGTTGGTCGCTCCAATTTTACACATATTTTGTTACATTTCTCCTTAGCTTTGTTTAACATTTGCTCAATGGATTTATGTCGCTTCTTTTCTTAAGTATATTAAATTACATTACTGATGCTTAGAGACATTGCAAAGCCCAGCTGGTCTACTGCCAACAAAAGTAGGCTTCTGCGTGTGTTTATTTATATAATTCATCCAGGATTCTCCTTCTGGACTGGATCAAGCTTTCATCAGGTTTAGCATATGTTCATTGAAAGCAACATGAGATGATTTTCCCAAGTTCCCTTGCCTTCAATAGCTCATCTGCTAGCAATAACTAATCTAGACCCAACTTCAAAGCATGACATTGGGTTAATATATGTGCAGTGAACCATATTGGTTATTTACCACACAAAAAGAATTGGGTCACTTCAGTATCTATATCAGGGTTTTACAGACGAGGCAGGTTTAGGATGTGTGGACTTCAATTCCCAGAATTCCCCAGCCAGCATGTCTCTAAGAGGTTGCCAAGATGGTAATGTCACCATCTGTGCTTTTTTCAGAATATGAATGCACAATTAAGAGCATCACTCATATGTATCATTTTTTTAAAAGTTGTGGGGTTTGTTTGTTTGTTTCAACAAGCAAATACCATCCTATAACAGAGCTTTGGATGATTTATGATGGGTAAATCTAAAATCATCCGAGATATAGATTAGTTGAAGGAAGCATGAATGAAGTGAAAGATGGGTACTCTATGAAGTCCTGTCAAAACCCCACAAAACATACTTGAGGGACTATCACAGAGGAGAGGTGGTCAACTTATAGAGCCCAAGATAGAGCCCCAAGATAACCTCACTGCATTCCTCCTCCATGTGGGCAAAGATCATTAAAGACCAAGTATTGGCTATAATTGTTCAGCCAATTATAAATCCATTAAGAACAGAACCGTCCATCTCATATTATTCCAAGTAGACTGTAGTCTACTTTATCAAATACCTTAATAACATCTAAGTACATCACATCCTCAGCATTACCTTCGTCTACTGGTGGGATTCCATTTTTTTTACTATGGGTTCTGTGGGCGTGGCTTGGTGGGCGTGGCTTGGTGGGCGTGGCAGGGGAAGGATACTGTAAAATCTCCAGTCAGAGGTGGGATTTGCTGGTTCTCCGAACTATTCAAAATTTCCACTACCGGTTCCCCAGAACTGATCAGAACCTGATGAATACCACCTCTGCCTTAGTCCATTAATCTAGTCAGGATTTCCTTGGTCAGACTTTCCTGAATACCTGTTTTTATTTGTAAGTTATCATAACCATTTCTGCTAGCTTTGTGCTTACCACTTCTATTTGTATTTCATCCTCTGAAATTGCAGCCAACAGCATCCATGTAAAATGTTTAGTAACTTTCAGGCCAGTTAACTGAAGAAAAATAAAAAAAAATATAAGAAACATGTAGCTGAAGCAATCACATGCTGCCTTATGAGACTGCTGGACTGTTATGGTTTTATTTGAAAGGGAGGGTCTGAAAAACTACATAAGATGGGACAGACTGCTCTTACTAGCCCCCAGCCTAATGTAGTCCACCCCCATACAAAAATCAGGCTGTGAAGATACATTTATACATTCCATGCAATTTTTATCAAGATGGAAAAGAAAAAAGTTGCTATTTGAAGGACTGCATTGCTGCACTGTTTGGGACTTCCAGCACAGTGGGTTTTTTCTAAATGCACCAGGATCAAAAACTGAAGCTGCAGCAGATAAATATTTCATTCCCCTCTGAAATTTTGCTGTGGAACATTTTAAATTTGGACAGAGAATATAAGCACCCAATGCATATGCTAAAGTGCTTAGGAAAGCTAGCTACATTGGGTGAATATGGAAATTGAGAAGCAGATGTGAATCAAGATATGAGTCAAGAGAGCCTCTTTGGTTCTCTTGCTCCTAGTAGTTACAGCACCAGACTAGAAAGCAAGAGATCATGAGTTCAAGTCCCGCCATAGCCATGAATGCCTTTGGCCCAGTGAATTTCAACCCAGCCCGCAGGGTTGTTGTTGAGGGGTAAAGAGGAGGAAGATATATTGGATATGTTGTTTGCCACCCTGAGTTATTTGTAAAAATAATAAAGGCAGGATATAAATACAATAAATAAATATAAAACAATCATTTCAGAAAATTGATTTCTGGAAACATCGAGTGATGAAATATGTGATATTGTATAAAGCAGTAACTGTGATGGAATGTAGCACAAGCAGTCCTCAATTTATCACTGGTTGCTTAGTAATCTTTCAAAGTTATAACAACCTTCAAAAGTACCTATGATCCAGGTACAAAGCTCCAAAGGCCATCTTTCCACAATAATGTTACTGCATTTTGGATGCTTGGCAAAATGTCTGCATTTATGCCCGTGATTTACAAAATTTTTGCTGAAAACTGCCATGTACTTCTAGTTTAAGGCAGAAGCGCTCCATAGAGAACAATGGGTTCACTTAATGACTGTGGTAAAACAAAAAAGATTGTAAATTAGGTTAGTCACATGATGACCCTCTTTCCTACCATTGTGACTTATAACTGTAATGGTCAGGCTCTGTTATGATCATATGTTAAGAACTAACTTTAAGGAGTAGATTTCTTGGAAAGAAGGGGTGAATTCCAGAGGAATAAGAGGCAACTCTTTCTGAAGGATGCCTATGAAAGAAAGAGGGTGAAGACAGCCCTTCCCGAATAGTTCGCAGAATATATTGTAAATGCAGCTGGTGGAGTCCTCAGTCTGGCAAGATTCTGTCTATCGATATGAAAACAATAATGAACTCAGCTTGGAAGAATCACTGCATGTCATTCTTTGTTTGGGGCCTGAGAAAAACTATTGCCAGATTGTATGAAAATGTTGAAGAGAGTCACTTAAGGGCAGCAGAGTGCAGCCTGTCTACAGATAGTCATTAATTGGGTTAATTAGCAAAAGGTGGGGGGAAAGGCCAGCAAAATAAGGTCAAAAGGTGTCTGAGCACTGAGTCAAACCAGTGGCAAGCAGCAGTTCCTTGTTAGTGTTGTAATTATTGCCCCATTCCTGGGAACAATGTAGTGCCCTGAACACCTCCTCTTTATGTACTGTATGTTTATAAAGTACTGCTTTATAAAGCCTTAGTAAGACCACACTTCGAATACAACATCCAGTTTTGGTCATCATATTATAAAAATTATATAGAGACTCTGGAAAGATTGCAGAAAAGAGCAACAAAAATGATTAGGGGATGGATGTGAAGAACAGTTGCAAGAATTGTGTATGTCTAGTCTAATGAAAAGAAGGATTAGGGGAGACATGATAGCAGTATTCAAATATTTGAGGGGCTGCAGTCAACTTGTTCTTCAAAGAACCTAAAGGCAGAACAAGAAGCAATGGATGGAAACTAATCAAGGAGAGAACCAACCTAGAAATGAAGAAAAAAATCCTGACAGTGAGAACAATTAACCAGTGGAACAACTTGCTTCGAGAAGTTGTAATTGCTCCATCATTGGAGATTTTCAAGAAGAGATTGGACAACCATTTATCCGGAATGGTAATGGATCTCTACTTGAGCAGGGGGTTGGACTAGAAGACCTCCAATGTCCCTTCTAACTCTGTGTTGTTATTCTGTTACATTGCAAAATAAATAAATAAACAAACAAACATTCTTACCTCAAGAATGTTTCAAGAAAGACAGAAGTGCATGTTCTAACCAGAAGATAAAACATTCCGATGTAAGAAGCAAGTTAGAGTGGTCAAAACAATGGCCAGTGAAGAAGAATTTATTCAAAAATTCAAATGAAAAGGATCACCCTGGAAAAGATCTATCATTCAGCATGAACACAGGTGTGATGGCACATAATTTAAGCAATCAATGAAAAGGAAATCTCAAGTGTAAAAGAAAGCTATTAGGGATACTGATTGATGCTAGGAACACGCAGAACTTTGCTTGCAGCTGTTTAGTTTGCATTATTTACAAGCAAGGCATTAAGGGTTTTGTGTGTGTGTGTGTGTATGTGTTTATGCCTATGGTCAGCCTGTGTATTTCAGTTACTTCTCTGTGCAATTGGAACAAGAATGTGATTGATATTTTTATACACATTACAAAAAGGTACCACTTGGCAAAAAATCTGCCTTTCCTCTCTCTATTTTTTTTTCTGAAATAGATTAACAGATCAGTTATTTTGGCTTGGCTGGTGGGTTGTGCCTCACAGGAGCCAAGAAATGTTCCAGTTCAGCAGAATAAATAGCTGGAGAAGGAAGGATCTGTTTTTTCCCTCTTGTCTTGAGAACTGGTTGGATGGAATGGAAGAGGCTGATTCTCCAAGGCAGACATGTCAAAGCAGTGGAAATATAGTCAGGTCCAAAGGTGCTTTTCAAATGATAACTGGATTTTCTTGGGTTTCCTTTTTTCCTTGAAGACATTTCACCTCTCATCCAAGAAACTTCTTAAGTTCTGGCTAAATAGTAGGGAATGGAAGGATTATATTCCTTAGCAGTCATCTGGTTGTTAGCACTCTGAAGGTTGATTGTTAGCTCTCTCTCTCTAATGCAAATGGGTGTGGTTACACACATACCCTCTGCACTCTGATTCAGTGAGGATACAGAAAAACTCCAAGTGGTCTCAATGGCTTTCAGAGAGCTAATGACTAATACTGGCTCACTGGCCTAGAAACAGAGATGAGCACCATCCCCTAAAGTCAGCTATGGCTAGCAGAATAAAACCCACAGGGGCTCCTTTATCCTTTACTCTCCTCCTGAGTGCAAATCTGTTGAACCACATTATGAATCATCATCATCTTTGTTAGGAATGTAGGTCACATAACAGCTATTTGGGCTGGAAATATATAAACCAGGATAGACATTTTAATACTGCATCTTTAAGAAAATGCAAAACTGTAGTTGGGTGTGGTTTCTCAAATGACCATAAGATGGAGCCAGAAACCTGGGTTGTCTTAGTCTTCGTCTCAGAAGAAGTCTCAGTGAGTCTCTTGTTTCCTTCTGTTGGAAAATATTGCCGTTCCTCCACTTTTCCTTATTGACTGATATTCATGGATTTGATGTAAGTCTGATACTGAACTGTTTTTGACACTGGACTTTGTTATTGGATTATTCCTGGATTGAAAAACTGACTGATTTACCTGTGAATGATTTTGGACTGCTTATTTTGAACTTTGCTTAAACCTTTATTGAAAGCAAAACCCTGCATTTACTGTACAGTGTATCTGTGTGCTGTGTGTGTATTATTCAAACACAACTCTCTATACATCTCCCTGTATGCACTCATTCTCCTAATGGGGAATTACCTCAACAATCTTCATTTAATGACCTCTTGCTGGATGGAGTCTGTGCAACTGAATGAGGCTTGCAGAGTGTTTTAATGGCCGGATGCCCTTCCTGTCGCCAATGCGGAGTTTTGTTTAGCAGATATATTTCCATTGTGCCCAGAGAGAAAAATGTATCTACCTCTGCCTGGGATTGAACTCACAGTCTCCTGATTGTGAGGCAAGAACTCTACCTCTAGGCCACCGCACCACTCCTGCCTAACCACATTATGAATATCAGTATTTATTTGCAGTATCAGATGGATCGAGTAGTGGAACAGTATGTACAACTTCATGTTTAAATGACCCGGACAAGTTACTAAACATCTTTCAGAACTATGATGCAAATAATCATTGCACCTGTTGTAGGAAAACCTGAGAGGTACATACCATATGGCATGTAAGAAGCTATGAATTCTAAATTAGACAAAGTGTTGGAGAACAGTTTTATAAAGAGGGACATGAAAGTAACCATTGTGTTAACTGTACCAAAGAATGATAATGATTAAATCTTCTTTGTGTTGTGAGATTAGTTAAAAAAGAAAAAGGTTACGGCAAAACAATTCCACCCTACACCAGCAACAGATGATACTTTGCATGCTACATAAGGTGTTGAGATATTTGCTAAATTGGAGGCCACCAAAGATACATATGAGTCAGTTGTAATATGATATATATTACAATAATTATAATATAATGTAAATATGAGCCACCATCATAAGTATGAGCCAGTTGCCAAGTGTCCAAATTTTGTGCAAATTTCAAAGTTGCAACACACTAGAAAAAAACAACATATAACTGTTTTTCATGCTTACAACCGTTGTAGTATTCCCATGGTCACATGATCAAAATTCAGACGCTTGGCAACTGGCATGTATTTATGATAGTTGCAGTGTCCTGGAGTCATGTGTTCAGCTTTTATGACCTTTTGACAAGTAATGTCCATGTGCTAGCCAGAGTCATTTAACAGCCATGCTATTACCACTTGTGGCAAGAAAGATCATAAAATGGGCCAAACTCATTTAACAACTGTCTTGCTTAACAACATTAATTTTGAGATCAATTGCAGTTGGAAGTCGAGAACTTACAGTTTGCTGCTGCTTTTCTCAATGTCACTCAACTGGTATTCATGCCTAAGGTGTCAGGATTCCAGCAGTTACTCCACTTAAATCATGAGCTTCGAGCCACACTCCCAAAATTAAAAAAGATTTATTTGAAGTTAACATTCTACATCTGGCATTCACCTGGGTGTAGCCAACTCTGAGAACCATAATTCATTGTCACCCTTGATCCTTCTTTTCCCCCCACCCCTCTAGGTGTATCATCCAATGAAAAACGTCCATAGCCAAGAGTCATCAATCATGCTCTCCAAGTAGAAACTTCAGTCATCTAATCAGTCTTCGAAGAAAATATGAATGGAATGTACTTTCAATTGCATACTGCTGCCTGCTCTTTGAAACTTCCCCCTTCTTTCTGTTGACAACTATAAAACATGTATACAAAATGTTTTATGTTTTATGAGTGGGACTAGAACTCACAGTCACCCAGTTTGTAGCCTTAAAAATGACAACCTTTTCTACCTAATCTGGACTACCTGTACTTCATATCTTTAGCTCAGAGGTGGGTTTCTACCAGTTCAGCCTGGTGCTGCCTGACTGGTAGCTCTAAAGATCAGCTGAGAGAGAACCAGTTTGCTCTGATGATCTTCTGTTCTGCCCACCCAGGCTCTAGGCTGTCCTTTATTTCCTACTTTTTCAACCACAGCTGCTTTGCGTGGCAAGAGAAGACGAGAGGCTTGCAGGAGAAGATGATTTTCAAATGCTGTGCACATGCGCTCAGCATGCGTGCACACAGAAAGCGCATGCTCACTGAACCAGTTATTACACGTTTGAATCCCACCCTTGCTTTACCTATTGAGTAGGCTTTTCTGCATGGAAAAACGTTTGCTCTAGTCTTAAACAGTCAGTCCCTCATTAGAAAGATTAAGAAAGCTAGCCAAGTTAAAAATAATACATCTTAATCCAGAATGCAAACATTGTTCTAATACAGCACAATGTCCCATCCCTGTCATTATAGGCCCACCTAATTACTCATGGAGCATAATTTATTAAAAAACAACAACAACAACATGCAGATCAAAGGTGGAGACAACGGCTGAGACAGTCAGTGCCTTCTCTATATGGATCCAAACAGAAGCTAGGTTGTCATATGGATTTTTGCATTAAGGATACAGATGGATTTGATGGCCTAAATGGCTCTCAGCCAATACTGTCATTTTATGAAAAGCCAAATTGCTTAAATATGACAATATAGCATTCAGAAAAATAATCTAGGCAAATGTGCTTCAATTTGGGTTCCCACAACAAGTGTAAATTGTATCTCTCAGTATTTATCTTTTTGTATATATACCAGAGGTGATATTCAGCAGGTTCTGACTAGTTCTGGAGAACCGGTAGTGGAAATTCTGAATAGTTCAGAGAACTGGCAAATATCACCTCTGACTGGCCCTGCCCCCATCTCAGGGGTGGGATTCTACCAGTTCGCATCTATTCGCTAGAACTGGTTGTTAACATTCTAGGCATTTCGGAGAATTGGTTGTTAGAAGAAATTACTGGCCTAATCCTGTAAGGAAGGCAGGAAGGAAACATTCTGGTGTTGCTTACAGAAACTGCCTCTCCAGTAACTCTTATTACATTCTTGGCAGGACAAGACTTCTTGTCTCAGGAACNCAAAGTTACAATGGCACTGAAAAAAGTGACTTATGACCATTTTTCACACTTACAACTGTTGCAGCATCCTCACAGTCTTGAGAGGCCAGGAGAGGAGATGTGTGCCTCAATGTGAGTGATGTTGAGTTGGCCACACCCAGCCAATACCATGACCACCAAGCCATGTCCACCCAGTCACATGACCACCAAGCTATGCCCACCACCTAAGCCACACCCACAGAACTAGTTGTTAAAATAATGAATCCCATCCCTGCCCCATCTATTCTCTGATTTGCTGGGTCTTCTTTTGCTGTCCTGCACAGGAGAACGGAGCTGGAAAGCAGGTTAGTGGGGTGAGGAAGGAATGGGGATTTTGCAGTATCCTTCCCCTGCCACACCCACCAAGTCACGGCCACCAAGCCATGTCACGGCCACCAAGCCATGCCCACAGAACTGGTGGTATATAATTTGAATCCCACCACTGCACAGGAACAGAAAATTCAAGTGCAAAACCCAAAAAAAGGTATAAAAATCCCCTCACTCTCAACTCCACATTGTCAGCTTCACCAGAATTATGTGCTTGGTGGTTCTGCTTCATCATTAAATCTTCTTGCCAATCAGCTTCCATGTTTCCACTGTCTTAGTCCCAGTTTGGAACTGAACCAGGTGGATATTTCTTTCAACACAATAATGAATTCATAAAATTAAAGGGATCTGTTGGAACTAGGATTCTATGTGGACAAAATTAATGGGGGAGAGAAATTAAAAGTTTCCTCTGAAGCAGTGATTTGGGGAAAAGAGTCTTCTGTCGAAGTTCTTATGAATATGGATTGTTATTACAATGCATTTTTTAGTTTTTACTGTGTTCAGAATTCAATTCCACCTTTGCTTCATGCTAACAGAGGGGTCACACTGTTTCCAGGAATTGTAATTCCAGGTTAGAAGAGAGCAGAACTGTGATTGGGAGGGTGTATGTGAAAGTCCTCTATTTATTTAACAATGTCTTCAATTTATATGGTCACCCAATTGAAAAGGACTCTGGGTGGCTGACGACAAATTTTTAATTGAGATAAAAACCAACAAAGGTAGTCCTTGACTTTTGACTGTAATTGAGCTCATAATTATAATTGTAAGTTGTGCTGGTCATACAGTGGGTCATCCCATCCAGCAAAATGACCATTTGGTTCGTAATCCTGAGGATAACTTTGTTCCATAACTTGGAGGATGGAAGATTTTATAGATTTAATTATAGATGGCAATCCTATTATTTCTGAATAGAAGTTGCACAAGGAATTGGGGAGGGGATAACTCTCATTCTGGTTCCAAAATAGACAAGCTCAGTCTTTCCTTCCTAAAATGTATAGATCATATCAATTTGGACCATTAGCAATATTTGAAGTGAGCATGAATCAGCTCTACTGAAGAATAAGGCCATTTCAACAATATTGGATAAAACTTTAAAGTATTAAATCTAACAAATTCCCTTGAAAAGCATTAAGTAAAGGACTAAAGTCTTGAGGAAATTAATGGGAACTCTTTGCAGTATGGAATATTTCAACAAATCATCAAAAATAGGACAAAAGAAAATTTGTACTGTATATGATATTTCTCTTAGTCTACTATATACTTTTATGCTTGTGTTTTTTCAATCCTGGCAATTTTAAGATGTGTAGACTTCAACTCCCAGAATTCCCCAGCCCATCAAGGGGAACACTGGCTGGGGAATTCTGGGAGTTGATTGTAGGTGTTATAATCTTTAGATATAATAACCAGTTGGTCAGTATTTTTGGCTAAAACTGAATAAAGAAACTGGACAATTGCCTGGACAAATGCTCAGGTTGATTTACTACTGATAGTTTCTAAAGCTTATCAAACCATCCAACAGCATCAATTCAGTGTTTATTCTTAGCAGTCAGTTAAATCGGTTATTGCAATATTGGAAAACAATCACCCTCTGTCTAAATTTTGATTGAAAAATTTACATCCCACAGACTACTTTAAATGTTTACATTGCTCCAAACTGAATTCATTTTTATCACCATTTTTACTTATATTACGTTTGTTAGCTATATTACTGCTGATAGATTAGCAATAATAAATTATTAACAATGGACCATTAATTAGTAATAGATTACTTTTGCCTGTACAACTGGCATTTTGTGAAGGCTGTTAATGTTTCTTTAGTTTGTGGTTGCAATTCCTTTCAGCTTCATATGAATGAATGAAGGAAGGAAGGAAGGAATGACTGAATGAATGAATGATAATAGCAACATATAACAAAATGAAACCTGAGCTTTCACTATCTAACATGGTAGATAGTGTTATCTCTAACATGGTAGATACTCTAACATGGTAGATAGATACCATACATGGTTGAATAAACTGTCTGACTGAGTTTCATGTTTGACTGCAGAGGAAAGATAAATATTTTCAACTAAACAGATCTAATATAGTGTCATGGATGCATTCAAATGTAAATCATGAGCAAAGCAGCTTTTCTTAATGAGTATTTGCTCCTCGACCCCAAGTTATTATTTTTTTTGAAAAAGCCCTTTTGGTTAACTGCAAAGATCAAAAGAAATCCACCATTCTGAATCCACCATACATTAGATCAGGAGTGTCAAACTCAAGGCCTGCAGGCAGGATCCGGCCTGTCGGATACTTAAATCTGACCTGTGGGATTGGCCTGGAAATAGCAAAGGACCATCCCGCAGTACCTCTGGCAGCCAAAACAGGGTGCAGGGGGCTGCATGTGCCCCTACCCTACAGGAGGCTGTGCTACAGGAGGTTGAAAACAGGGTGTGGGGGGGCGCAACCCCCCCGTGCCACATTTTGGCCAGCAAGGTGCTGCAGGAGGCGTCTGTCCTATCTCACCCCTGCCCCCCCACCACCCGTCCTGTCTGGCCTGTGGAGAACTGCAATGCTGATCTGGTCCTCAAAGAACTCCAGTTTGACACCCCTTGCATTAAGCCCATGTCACACCGGCCAACGGATGCAAAAAAGACACAACGGACGAGCAAAATGTTCCATCCATTGTTATCCGCTCTCAAAAGGGGCAAAAATTTGCATAACCGGAGC
>BHFT01021166.1:0-35960 GCA_004320025.1 Laticauda laticaudata
ATGCTGGATGGATAGAGAGGAAGCAAAACGGAGGCAGTGAGTACATCGTGTTTTCCATTGGATGGCAAGCTTTTTTGTCCGTTTTACATCCTCTTTGCATCCGTTGGTGCAGTGTGACAGGGGCTTAAACTAATGCGTTTGCACCTGTCTCATTCCCTCTTGAAGTGAAACACGAACATTATTTAGGCTTGGCTGACAATCTTTTTGACTAGCATCAAAATAACTTTTTGGATCTTTGCCATTAGGCCCATTGGTGTAAAATTCCATCTGTTCCTTTCGAAAATATACTTGCCATCCATCCTCTTTCGTCAGTGTTTTTTTCTGGGCTTAGATGTTTAGATGGGTTACCTCATCCTGGAATCTGTGTGGCTTGTATACCTAAAGCTATATGAATCCATCTTTATTAACTAGCTAGCTACCTGTTTCTAATCCTAGATAATAATAATTATTTTTTTTTTGCAAGCTCATCATACCCTACTCATTTTTTTCCTCTTCTCCAAGAAAGCTTTTGTGTGTTGGCAGCCACTTATCTCCCTAACACAAGACTTTCCCCCAGTTGTCCAGCTTGCACTTATTACTCTACAACTGGAGTGTCAAACTCAAGCCCTTGGGCCAGATCTGGCCCATTGGGTGCTTAGATCTGGCCCATGGAAGCAGTGAAGGACCATCCATGATGCCTCTGCCAGCGAAAACAGAGCTCAGGAGGGGCCCGCCCGAGCTCCATTTTTGCTGGCAGAGTGCTTTGTTTTTCATTTTATGTTTTTTTCCCCCTGTTCTGCCTAGACAAACCTGAGGTGCAATTAGCTATTCCATACAACAGTTAGAACCACATCCCTGACAGTATTAGCCTCTGGGCTTTCCGTAGCCAAATTGTCCAGGAAGAAAAGAAAAGTTAAAGTTTTAGGTTAGCTCTTATTGAATTGAAAACATTTGGACTTAAGACAACCCATGAAGAATTTATGCACATTTCTTTTTAACAAATTTGTGTGAATAATTCGGGTGTATGGATTAATATTGTTCTCAATTTTATATGAGCAGATGCCTGGATGCAAAACTGTACTGATGTATACTTAAACAAGCTGTGAATTTAGGATTGCATCTGATGCCTCTTAACTGGTAAACATCTGAAAATTGTTTTAATTTCTTGTGTATTGTATCAGCAATTTTTTTTAAAAAAGGGGGAAATTAATTAAAAGTAATCTGTGTGCACTAATATTTTCATTATCCATATTCAAAAGCCATATCAACCTACTTCTCTTTATGCCATCAATTTTTTAAGTCAAGTAATACTGTTCAGCATACAGAAGATTTTTTTATCTACTCTTCCATTTCAAAGTGTCTTATATTATTCTGCCAATCATAAGGCCCGGTCCCACTGGCCGACAGACGCAAAACATATGCATAAAGGACACAGAAGACGAGCAAAATTTCGGGGGTGGTTCCATCCGTTGTCATCCACTCCAAAAAGTGGCGAAAATTTGCCTAATAGAATGAAAAAGAATGAAAAAGAATGGACGTGGGGGATGTTAAACGGATGTTCATAGGAAGCCTAGCGGATGGAAGTGGATGACACCTCCGAAGGGGTCCGGGGGAGAATTGCAAAGCAGATGCATAGCGGAGGAAGCGGATGTATCACGTACACCTAAAGGAAAGAAAGGGGATGCCGCGTGGATGTATATTGGATGCAAACCGTTCACTGCGCATCCTTTCTATTTCTGTGCTACTAACGCTCTGTAGACGTTCCGTGTATCTTTTGTTTCCTCCCTCTTTCCGTTTTCAGCTGCAGCAGATGTGAGTTGCAAGGATGCCCAGAGGATGCAGAGAGGATACAGCGGATGTTTAACAGATGATAGAACATTTGTTGCTCGTATGTCGTGGATTTACATCGTANTACACAGCGGAAAGTTCATCCATTCACAAAGTTTTGTGCAGCTCAAAACTTCTTGCACGGATGAAATTGCAGTGGACGCATGCTTGATGGATAGAGCGTTTGAAACACATATGCAATGAGTACACAATGGATGCATAGCGTTTTCCAACAGATGACAAGCTTTTTTTAACATTTTACATCCTCTTTGCATCTGTAAGTGGAGTGGGACCGGGCCCAATATTCACATGAAGATGAAGTGAGGATGGGGGGGAAGCACTTTCAGATTTGCAAGATTATGTTACTATAGCTGCTGTAATAAAACTAATATGCCATTTTTTTTAAAAAAAAAATCTGCTCTACCTTATAGGACTGACAACTTTGGAACTATCTATGTTCTGTCAATGCTATACTTTTTACCGGGGAGACAGCATGCAGAACAATAGAAGTGTTTTGCGGTATTTTTACTTCATCACTGTCTCTTAGAGTGTGGGATGAGGAAAGCTATTGTAAAAAAAAATGCATGATTGTGCTCCAATTTTCTTTACTTTTCTTCTTTGAATGTCTTGTAATCAGGTGATCAAAGCTACACCTTTTTTTTTAAAAAAAGGGCTGTAAGATATTTAGAAAAGGGGCAGAACTTTACACATGGCCTTGGATGCCATTTTGACTTTTTAAACACACATGCACAAACACAATCCTATTCTTAGAAGTAACCTTCCTCTTCTCCCTTCTCCTGCCTTCCCCTCCCCTCCCTGCTCACCCTCACTCTTGCCTACTCATTTCCCCTTCCTCTTTCCCCCTCTCCAGAGGTGGCATTCAGCAGGTTCTGACCAGTTCTGGAGAACCAGTTGCGGAAATTTTGAGTAGTTCAGAGAACTGGCAAATACCACCTCTGACTGGCCCTGCCCTCATCTCTTATTTGCCTCCTGAGTCCCAGCTGATTGGCTGGGTCTTCTTTGGTTGTCCTGCACAGGAGAACAGAACTGGAAAGCAGGTTAGTGGGGTGGGGAGGAATGGGGATTTTACAGTAACCTTCCCCTGCCACACCCACCAAGCCATGCCTACAGAACCAGTGGTAAAAATGTTTGAATCCAACCACTGTCCCTCTCCCTTTCCTCTTCTCCTCTGCTCTCTTCACTCCCTTCTATTATTCAATGAAAGACATTTCTTTGAAAGTAACTTGAACTAAAGCAAATACACATACATCAATGTGGTATCATGAGTTTTTAATTAATCATTTTGTTACTTTTCTGTTTATTTTCTAACTCTGCAAATATTTTAATGTGCAACAGATTTTCTCCCCCGTCTAATAAGAGGAAAAAAAACGCTACTTTAGCAATATAATTTATCAAAATTAATTGTTTATTTCTTCTTTAATTCTACTAGGATCAGACTGCCAAGAGGTGCACCTGGTTTAAAAAATCTTTGCAAAGACTTTTAATAGACTCCAAAGAATACATATTAAGAGCTTCCTTAAATGAATGTAGTCATTACATGAATCACTCAGGTAGCATCATTCTCAAAGATCTGAAAATCCTGCCATACCGCGGGAGGGAGAGAAATCCAAATTAGGCAGAAAGCTTTTAGAAGGTAAATTGCAGAATTAAATTATAGATGAAAATTTCTTACTGCAACAAATAAGTAGCATCCTAGGCTTATGTGAGAGGATGTTCAAATAATGAAATGTGTGTCCCTATGATACCAGCCAACTCCATCCATTACATACTTGCATAATGTATGATACAAGCATGAATGGTCCGAGTGTGCATCATGAAAACATAATGCATGCTGTCTCACTTCTTAGGATTAGGATCTGACATCTATGTGTCTTTTTTGCATCCCTCTTTTCAAGGACTCCCTTCTTCTTCAAATACTCTGTGTAAATAGTTATAGTGATGTTTCTGAGACATTCTCTAAGATTCTCAAAGTTGGCCAACTTTTTTTTCTTTTTACAATTTCAGATCTTTATGACTAGATTCCTTGCAATAATAGCTTAATAAGCTATTTGAAGTTACAAGGGCACTGAAAAAAGCAACATGACCGTTTTTAAACACTTACAATGTTTGCACATGGATATAGAACCTCAAAATGACAAAGCCACCCTTAATAAGGCTGGTTGCCTGAAATGGCTGAGCAAATATAAATGCACCTTCCAAATGGACAAATTGCCAAAACATCTGAGGGAGATATTTACTCAAGCAAGATTCAAACAGCTTGATACAATTGTTAGATTTGGGAGATTCCATTCTTCATTCCATACAATGAACATACATGTATCGGTGGAATTGAAGAGGTAGAAGACCTGATTCTTATATTATTTGATTGCTGTCGGTATACGGAGGCGAGAAATAATCACCTTGATCCACATATTAAATGTATGGTCCAAGGGGAGGCCCATATTAAAACAACATACTTCATGTGTGGCTAGCATCTGAAAACGACTTTTAATACAGCACCGTTTCTAACTAAAATGGTCCAACTGAGATGGGCATATGTGGGCCTGATTGGGGTAGATTCCAGGGGTGATACAGAAATATAATTTTATGTCATTTTATTCTATATTTATGTGTTCAATTATTGTATTTTATCCTATAACTTTTGTATTTTACCCTACTCTCATTTTAAATTGTTTGGAATTTTATTGGTAATATGTGTTTGAACCTGTATTTTGACAAGGCCTATAAGCTAATAAATGAATAAATAAATAAATATCTACAGTTACAATGTTTGCAGCATCCTAATCTCACTTGGCAAGACCAAAGAAGTATTTTTTTAGCTGACACAGAGTCAACAGGGAAACCAGATTCTACTTAATAATTGTGTTATTAACTTAACAACTGCAGTGATTCATTTAATAACTGATCCTGGTCAACTAAGGGGTATTTTTCTCCCTTATATTTTATATGAGTTGAGACTGTATACTGTAGGTGTGTATCAGAGGTGGTATTCAGTGGTTCTGACGAGTACTGGAGAACCAGTAATGGAAATTTTGAGTAGTTTGAGAACTGGCAAATACCACCTCTGACTGGCCCTGCCCCCATCTATTCTCTGCCTTCCGAGTCCCAGATGATCAACTGGGTCTCCTTTTATTGCCTTGCACAGGAGAAGGGAGCTGAAAAGTAGGTTAGTGGAGTGCGGAGGGAATGGGGATTTTACAATATCCTTTCCCTGCCATGCCCACCGAGCCACGCCCACCAAGCCACACCCACAGAACCAGTAGTAAAAGTTTTTGAATCCTACCATTGGTGTACAACTTTATTGCATATATTTGTATCATTACAGGTGTTCATATCATATTATAGATTAAAATTTCTTACTGCAACCAATAAGTGGCATCTTCGGCTTATGTGAGAGGATGTTCAAATAATGAAATGGAGGAAAAAAAACTACAGTAAAAACAGAATGAATGCAAGGTACTGTACAGTATGAAGTAAAAGTGCATGTGAAATATCTTCCTTTTTATAGTTTAATACTTTTTCAAACAATCTGAGGAAGATAAGACAATATTTACGCTCTTTCAAAATGTATGCTCTATTTTCTATTATAAATTCACAGGCCAATATTTGGTAAATGTAAAAATGATATGATTATCTTATTATCTATGCATAATTTTTGCATAAAGACAGAGAAAATATTATGAAAGTAGCTGCCTGTAATTGTAAGACGCTGTATCATCACTTTGATACACTTTCTCGTGATACAAAGAAAAGGAAATGATATTTCCGAAAACAGATGTCTCTGAGACTATGAGTCTATATGCATAAGAAGGAAGGAGATAGTAAAATAGCAAACAATTTTCTGCTGAAGTGATTGACATGTTTAATTCTGTACTGATTTGACTGATATATTTAACTGCTCTCTTTATTCTAAGATAATTTTGCTTCGCAGTGATTTCTCTTTGTTGTATAGAAAAATGTACATAATTTTACCAAAATGATACGTGACTCTACATTAAAATACAGAAATGTAGAACTGCTCAGTCTCCCTACCGCATGACAAAATTCTATAATTTGCATTAAATGAAGCCAGGTTTCATTTAATTCAGATTTTATGGGAATTAATGTGAATCATCAAATTATGAGCCAGATCTGAAGTAAGACTGCTGTTGAAACACTGCAATAGTCTCACTAAAATAACTGGGATTTACAGAGAACAACTTTTGGATAATTTCAGTGAGAATGATGAGCCATTATAGGTAGTTCTCCATTTATGACTATTGTTGCACTTGGAATCTTGATCTCTGAGTGAAGCAATCCATAAATGAGATCCCCATGTGACTGCTTCACTCAACAACTGCAACAGCTTTCCCAGTTGTGCTTGTTAAACAAAGCACCTGGGAGAGTGTCCAGGCCTCCTGGGCATGATGGAGCAGGGAGAGGGCCCTGTTCTGACCCAGCTCTCCAAACACGACCGACCCCCAAACACAACAGACTAAAGATTCCTTTATAAGGAATGCCGGCAGCTCTTGCAAAAAGTTTATCTTGCAGGCTAACAAGTCCGTCTGGCTGGAAGCTGAATAATTGTCTGCCCCACCTATTCATTTCCTCCCCCTGCCTTTTATCCCCATAGCTAGAGTGAGGCCTCATTGGCAGTGGTGGCTCTTCCTTCCCCAAGTTCAGCCCATAGATTTCCACAGCTCTCCTCTTCTCTGCCTTCTGCACAGCCACACATCAGGCACTGGACCCAGCTGTTTCTCCTCTTCTTCATCAACCACCTCCAGACCTGGGGGCTGTTGACTCTCCATCTGAAGGCTGATGGATGGCCCAGTCTCTGCTCTGTCTCTTTCTCTCTCTGCCAGCTCCATTCCCTCTTCCCCCTTGGAGCTCCCAGGTTGTCCTGATGCTGACTCTGACTCCCACTCTGCCTCCTCCTCTTCCTCCTCCTTTGATTCAGCTGCTGGAGGGGCTGGTGGCCGACAAGCCACAACAGGCCCGCTGACTTTCTGGAGAAATGGGCAGAGAAGATTGCAAATGGCAATTACATGATTGGAGGACACTTGGCAACCAGTCATAAATGTAAACAGGTTGCCAAACTTTTGAAATGTGGTAATGTGACTAGGGGCAGTGGCGTTATGATTTAAAGCAGCAGTCCCCAATCTTCTGGCTTTGCAGATTGGCAGCTGAGGGGGGGGGGGGAGACCGGATGGTTCCATGCAAATTGCTACCGTGAGCATATTTGCATGCACAGCTCCATTTATACAAGCGGTGGGCACACACACCTGCTGCTCGCACAAGTGGAGCTGCATGTATGAGCATCACCCACCTCCTGCACAGCCTAGTTCCAAGTGGGCCACAGACTGGTACTGGGCCACATCTGGGGTTTGAGCACTCCTGATTTAAAGGGATGTAAGAGCACCCATTATGAGGCTATTGTTACTGCAAATAGTCATAAGTGAAGGATTATCTGCACTCAATCTTGTTTCATGTGGTGTGTGGTGCAGTGGCCTAGAAGTGGAAGTCTTGCCTCACAATCAGGAAGTTGTGAATTCCATCCTCGGTAGAGGCAGATATTTCTCTCTGGGCATGATGGGAATATAACTGCTGAATATAATTCCACATTGGCAACAGGAAGGGCATCCAGCCAGTAAACATTCAGATCCATTCAGTTGCTCAGACTCCACTCTGCAAGGGATTATGGGGTCATTAAAAGAAGAAGAAGATGAATCTTGTTTCATGTGGCATGGAATTTAAATGCACCTTTAAAAAAAAATCTTTTGCATAGCTCTTATTTTCCGGTAAGTAATTTTAGAACTGAAACCTTAAGTAGTATGGAAAGATCTAATGTGCTGGTTCACTGACTCTGAATGCTGCACTTAGCATCAGCAGCAGGCTTAAAATCTCACTGAGTTCAATTGATGCTATACTCTTTATGCAGCTACCTTTCCAGAAGAGAAGTTACCTGAAATTCCTCAGGAGAGTTTCCATTCCTTGTTTTAAAGCATTTTTTTAAAAAAGAAGATCCTATTGTCCAGGTAAGTCTTAAATAACATTCACTGATATTCTACAAAAATAACTCAATGAAAGGTTTTTTTCTCTCCCACAACTCTTTCTCCACAAACTTGCCTATGTCACTTACTGCACTGACATTATTAATACTATGAAGAATTCCTAAACCTTTTAATTTTGCTCCATTCCAGATATGGATGAATTTGGTTTGTTATTCATCAGCCAGACAATCATACAAGGCTGCTAAGTTTAGGCTGGCCTCGTGGGTTAGAACTTTGGAAGAATTTTGAATTTCTTTATAAAAATGTGCAACCTATCTGCATTGAGCATCTATGGAGAATCTCAGTCATTCAGGTCAAGGTTGTCCCAAAGGTGGTTTTTTTCAAGTGGCAACTTTCTGGTTTTTCTTTGAAGATGTTTTGCTCCTCATCCTTCCATTCTTCACCATCCAGTCAGAGCTGAATAAGCTTCTCGGATGAGAAGTGAAATGTCTTCAAAGCAAAACCAGAAGGTCCAGTTGCCTATTGAAAAAACACCTCTGAGATTATCTGCATAGAAATAAAAGAGAAAAAACCATAGGGTCATTCAGTTCTTTGGCAAGTATGACAGGTTACCCAGGGAAAAAGAAAACTAAGTTTAGAATTTAGAGTTGATGGAGGATTCATTAAAAAAATAATCGTTGCTCCATGAACTTTATTCTTTATGATGTACAGTACATGAGACTAGAAGATTGACATATTTAAGTACTGCTGCTGATAGATATGTAAGAAATGATAGGTACATATATAATTGATTCATTGTTTTAAGATCCATATTTCCTGCTTGAATCTTCAAGTAAAAACACAACAGAATGGCTTGGATTGTAATTATAACAATGCTGACAATAATTGCATTTTTTTTAAAAAAAATCTGCTTACAAGAGTTTATAGGAAAAGAGAAATTTCCTAATGATGAGAACAATCAAACAGTGGAATAACTTGTCTAAGAAACTGTAGGTGCTCCATCACTGGAGGCTTTTTAGAAGACTCTGGACAACGATTTGTTTGGAAGGGTATAGGTCTCATGCTTGAGCAGGGGGTTGTAATAGATGACCTCCAAGGTCCCTTCCAACACTGTTATGTTACATTATTCTATATTTCTTTGGGTAGAGAAAAGTTACTGATGGTGTAATTGCAACAGAAAACATAAAAAAATTGCAACTGATTTTTTTCTTCTCTACTTTCCTCTAGAGCAGTGGTCACCAACCAGTGGGCCAGGGACCACTGGTGGTCCGCAAGAAAATTTTGGTGATCTGCAGAGAAATGTCACCTCCAAAGCATTCCCCCCCCCCCCCCAAAAANGGGGCAGCTTCTTTCTGCTTCTTTCTTCTTCTGCTTTTGGCTGCATGCAAGGAAAGCAGCAAAAGTCTTTCTTTCTCTCCCCCAAACTCTGCCAGAAATGAGTCTTTGGGACCCTGCAAGGCATCCTGCTCCAAGATGCTGCACTGGTGAGACAAATCTCACAAAGACTCATTTCTGTTGGAGTTTGGGGGAGAGAAAGAAAGACTTCTGTTGCTTCTGCTGCTTTCCTTGCATGAAGCCAAAAGTCTCTCTCTCTCTCTCTCTTTCTCTCCCTCCCCCTGAGAATGGAGATGGAGATGGTATCCTGCAATACCAAATAAAGAATGATTGATCAGTAGGAAAAAGGGGTGGGAAATTTTCCTGCAGACTTTTTGGGGAATTTCCCCAGGGTCTCTGGTCTGCAGGATTTAAAATTACAAGTTTGGTGGTCCCTGAGGTCTCTAAAAGATGGTGACCCCTGCTCTAGAGCATCTGGGTAACATTTACCTAATCCTGACTTACATTATTAAACTCTCATAACAAGATGGGAAAATCAATCTTCCAGGGGCTTCTTTTTGGAATAAACCAAAAGATGCTAGAGACATTCTCTATATGTGGCAGATGGTTAACTTTTCAGACAAGATAAACCCTAACTCTAACCCTATTACCTTTTCTTAACATTAAAAATAACATTGCAATCAGAAGCATCCACTCTCTTTCCAGCTTTCTGATATTGTTTTGTGCCATATCACTACAAAACTACTTAAAGCTATTCATTCATTATTTATTTCAAGAGTGGAAATGATAAGGAAAGAAAATTCCCTTTTGTTTATTCATTTTTTAAAAATCGTTGAGGAACATCTCTTTCAATTAACTGATGACTTTTTTTTCATTGCTATTATTTATAAATATCAAGAAACAACTGAAAAAAGACATGGATACTACATCAATGGACAGAATTTGACAACAAATATATATAGAAATATGAATTGGCACCTGCTGGCTACCTCTAATAAATTAAAACAAGGACTGATGGAGTTAAGTGAGGGAAAATTGAATATAAACTTCTCTACATAAATATAAAACAAGTTCTGAGTAAAAGATTAATTCCTTGTAATTCTGGAAGTCATAGCAGAGAATATTATTTATGGGAATATGCATAGATGAAAACATCTAAAACAATAATATATATTATATATTCATAGAATATATATTGTATTTCGTGTATCAAAGATGAAGAGAAAGAGAAAGCTCCATGTAACTTTTATTACAATGACAGCAAAAATGATTCACAAAACTGAGTTTTAAAGCTTTTGTTAATAGTGTTTCGACTAAGGCTACCTAAGGCTGTAATTAATTAGTCCAAACAACCCTCTTTTTATTTCAATGCTTGGGGATTCTGTTCATTCCCAGCCTGTAATGAGTCCCAAACATTCTCTCATAAGCACCCATCCTTATCTCTTTTGAATTGTTGCCAACAACGAAAGTGCCAAATTAACTGTAAAAAGCCAAATGGAGTACAAAGTCCACAAGAGCTTCAAGGTTTAATCCGAACAGAGCGAACAAAGTTGCTTCCTGCAAAAGTTCTTGTCCCTTTGCTCCTCCTTTATGTCTTATGGGAGGGCCAATCGCCTCCAAGCCTTACTCTCGAGTTGCCCCTTTTGTCTTAACTGTTCTTGCCTTCTGGCAGCTCTGCACACACGTGCACTGGGAACAGGCTCCGCTTGTTCCTCTGCCTCACTGCTGTCAGATTCTGGAGGCTCCGGAGTCAGCACATAACGTCCAAATGGCCCTGGCCCCATCTCTGTATCAGATGCAAAATCCTCGTCTAAGTCCTTCCCAGACTCCTGTACTGGCCCATGTTCCTCCCCACTGTCTGACTCTGCTGCCAGCTCTGCAGGCTGCTGGCAGACTACAACAAATAATAGAAAAAATATAAATGCCTCGGCGTTCATTTCTGGAGAATAAATTCCATCTAGATCAAGACAGATCAAGGTAGATGCATGTTTACTGTTTGGAAGCAATTATCTTCATAGCATTTCACATAGAGGCATATATTAAATTACTGGCACATTGTTTAGAAAAGAAGTCTTACGATTTATGGACAATACACTGGCAACAACCAACCCACAGTGTTAAAATGACTTTTAGCATGATTAGTGGACTTGATTAATACAGTAGAAGAAGAGTGGATGAGCCAAATGATTTGTCTCTGAGATAAGTAATATAAATGAAGAGAAATAAGCATATATTTTTCTGAATTAACTGCAGTCATTGGAATAGTCCTATAAAATACATTATTCTTGAATATCTGCTGAATGTTTATGCATCTTGTCTAAAGATAAAAACATTTGCCAATCAATGCACTGATAAAATCTCACATTTACACATTTGACAATTACGAATTTGGAAGTTTCAACATTTACAGTTCTCACATGTGCTATTCCAAACAGTTCTATGAAAATGAAGCATAGTTAAGGAAACACTGAAACAGCCAATAAATCGTATTGATCTAAAGTTCTTGACTCCTCAAGGAAGACAGGAGCAAAAGTAATTTTCAATTAAACTTTGGCAAATGATGAATTTACTCCTTTCACAAAATCCTGCAATTTATTAAAGCTGGTTTTTGGTACTTATACAACATAATGAACTCATTATTCCTATTTATAACAGTGAGAAATTAATTATTAGAATTCTTAAATCCTAATGCCAATTAGTGTGACAAATTAATAGATGTGATCATTCTATAAAGATGTCATTGGAAGGTTTTTATAAAGTACTCATTTGAAATCTCATCGAGGCAATATGACATCTTCTGTCCTCAATGCTGCTCAACATAAATAAATTCCTTTGTGATCCCCATTATTATATCAACTAAAATAAATAATAATGTATTACATTATTTTAGTTTAAGCAATTAACCTATTATAATTTATGAAACCAAGAGTCTGATGTATATAGACCAAAATGTTGCCAACATGGATTATCTTGGGAGTTAGTAAAGCCTGATAAGTCTGGTAAATAAATAGATTAAATATCTTTTAACAGGGAGAATAAGATAAGTTTACTTCTCTTTTTTTATTTTTAAATATAGATCAACATCAACACATGAACAATGTGGCATCTGGGTATCATTCATTTTGATACAAATTATAACATTAATATTATTTGTTACATTAGTCAAATTTATCTAATCCCTGTATTAATGCACATGTTTGTTTTAAAGTAGTCTTTAAAGGCCCTGTCACACTGCCCAACAGATGCAAAACAGACACAACGGACAAGAAAAATGTTCCATCCGTTGTTATCCGCTCTCAGAAGGGGCAAAAATTTGCATAACCGGAGCGATAACATGGACATGCGGGACGGATGCAGGGTGGATGGAAAGCGTATAGGGGAACGGAAAGCTCAGACACAGGATGTAAGCGGACTGGGAGCAGATGGCACATCCGCGGTCGGCTCTTCCCGGGGAGCGCGCCAGCAAAGCAGACGCCAGATACGGATGTCAAGACGGGAGGAATCAGACGAGAAGGCGGATGCAGGAGCGAAAGAACTACGGATGCCGATAAGCAACGCGATGCCGTGGAGTAATGCCTAGCATGAAGCGGGCTGAGGGGGATGCTTGCTAATTTGCATGCGGGAGCAAATCGAAAGCCCACGGATATACGGAAGCAGCCTTGGACAGCAGGTTCGCAATTGTCAGAGGAAAGACCTGCGTTCCAGACACACGACTGCTCTTGCCATGTCCTGCCTAGCATGTCGTGACCAGCCTTGCTGTCTGCCTGCCTTGCCCGCCGTCGCTGGCAGCCTTCGCTCAGCCAGGCCTGTGCTGTATGCCTGGCCTGCCAGCCTGTGGGGTGCGCAGACCGAGTTCTGCGCTCGCCAGCCTTCGGTGCCTGCCTGCCTGCCAAGCCTTGGTTCATGCCTGCCTTGCAACTCTTGGTGCCTGGCATGCCTGCCAGCCTTCCTTCCGAGCCTTGGTAGCCTGCCTCACCTTGCCAGGGCCCTTTCCTGCCAGATGGACCACTTGGGTGCCAGCCTCTTCCTGCAGGTCCGTAGGCTGCCGTGGCCATTCCTGCCTTAGGCCTTCCCTGCCAGCCTCCGTACACACAGCGCGACAGACAACCCCATCACAGAAGCTGCTCATGTCCATATCTTGCGTAGCGAGCTGATGCTTGGCACGAGGGATAGCTGGCTATATCCGCCCACCTGGCCCTCAGGTTCGCAGTGAGGGCTTCTAATGCCAGCACCTCGTCGCGCTTTGAAGTAAGGAGGTCATGTCTGTTCGCGGGGCCTCTGAGGGGGCGTTGTACGTTTCTCTGGGGCTGGCTTCATAGCTTTGTTTTGGAGGAGCTGATTGAACAAGGCACTCCAGCCGCAGCAACTTCCACAGCATCCTGCACCCTTCACCCCTAGACAATGAGGAGCAACCCAGAGTCGATCGGCCAGAAGACTCATTATTCGTTTGTATGATGTAGCTTCCTTTGTTAATAACGTCTATTTTTGATTCAGTTACACTTGCGTTCGTTTACTTTTTTTAATGAAGGTCTTGGGAGTGGAAACTTATTTAGAAACTGGTTTAAGCCTGTGTGCATGAACTTAGAGTGAGATGGGTTTAAGATGTAGCAGTGGAGGATGGGCAGGGAATCCTGTGCGGATGGGCAGGGATTACCTTTAGGATGGGTAAGTAGCTGTGGCATAGGGATAATACCTCCAAGTGCATAGCATTAGTGAGACTGTTATGGTCACGTAGATGTCTCCCAGCGTGCCACAACACTATGGCCTTTATTAATCAATAACAATGTGAATCATTGATCCCACCATGTCAACATGAAACACAACTCTTTATCTAATACCCTGTTCATATGTTCGGTGGCCACTCAACATACATGGCCAATCGTTCATCCGTTAGTTGATGAGACATGAGGATAGCATCCCCATTAAGCATACTATCATCCTGTCTTGCGAACTTCCACCGCTCCAGCATGGGGAGTTGGCACCCAGTGTTTTCAGGAGGTTGCGCTGCTTTTTCCTTCCGACGTGAGGCTCGTTGGGGGCCTTGCACATCCTGAGGGTCATCAGGTTTCGCCCTTCACTCCATTCCCCAGGCTCCATGTCCCCATTGCCTTGTTGGAGGTCCTATGAGCCTGTTCTGCAAGACTCTTGGTAGCGGGTGCGCATGAGAATTTGTGCAGATGCCCCCAGTTTAGCTTTCCCCCTATCGAATCCTGCCCCTCATGGTCTCTTGGGCGGATTGCTGCATGTGGTGAGAAGTACCATGGAACCTGTTGGCCAGGATGCCACCACCTGCCTTGCCCTGGACAGACCTGTGGTGAAGATTCCTCTCTTCACGGTGGGGCAGGAGTCTGGATGTGTAGGGCTTTCATTGAGAGTAGGTTGTGAGTGAGAAGGCGTATCCCCAGATGAAGTAGGGACATATTGCTGTGTCGTTGGCAGGGGTTCTGCGATCTGCGGAAGCCATGATGAGGTTGGTTCCAGCTCCTCCTTCGCAGGTGACTGTGGCGTGTTGTATATCCTGTGGCATTCTGAAGCTGCACTAGTTGCCTGAAGCATCGATGTACATGTAACTTTTGTCAGCATGACATGGCGAAGAGGGACAATGCTGAATAAGCCCTTTGTATGGAAATGAAGTGGCACCGCCGACTTGGTTGGAGATTGTCAGCCACGGAGTTTGCCATCTATGGCTCCAACTGGTGTGGAGGGGAAGTTCACTTTCTTGATACCACTGCTTTCTTCCACCTTCTTTCAGTGGGAAGGGACACCGGAGGAGGCTCCTCCTTGTATCTTGTGATGATGTCTGCACCACTTCTCGCTGACCACAAATGCTGATGGTGTTGTGTTGGGCGACCACTTCCATCCGTACTGGCATGCTTGCTGTAGGTGGTCCTGTTGGGCAGGTGGTTGCCAGAGATGATGCCACTTGAGCACCAGGTCAGGTTGGGCCAGAAAAAAATTTGGTCTTGCCTTTTGGGTCAACGCTGGGGTGTCAGCCGCTGCACAAGTTCGTAAACATGGCCGGTAGGCATCCTCATTGAAGTTCTTGGAATGCCCGGATAGTCTTCGTTCCTTGAGCTCCAACCCATCAGCTTGTTGGTACAGTCCTCGTCCTCTGGTCCTTTCTTGACAAAAAACCATCTTCATACCGAGGCTTCTTGGCGCGCCTTTTTTTCTTCCGTAGTAGAGTTTCACAGAAGCCTTAGATGCCTTTGCACTGTTGCAGAAGGGATTGGTGGCTGCCAAGAAGGACTGTTGTTACCAATCCACGGTGGACATGACTGGATGCTGTGGAAGAGGAAGAGTCAGATGAAGGCTGCAAGAGGTCCACAGCGAGTGGCTGCTGTTCTGGAAATTGAGATCAAGATTGTGTTGCTCCCCCTTTTTATAGGCAGTATAGGTGTCCGCTTTGCATCCTCTAGGCATCCTCTAGGCATCTGTAAGACTATCGCTTCAATATGTGAGATAGGTCCCTCTGCCCTGACGTTTTTTCCATTTAAACAACGTTTGTTTCCGTGCTGCATCATTCTGGCATCCGTTCTGTATCCGTTCTGCTACCTTTCCACTTCCCTCCCTGCGTACCGAGCGGATGCGAAGTATTGCGCAGATGCCGCAGCGGATGCCGTTAGATGGATATAGCGATGCCATAACGGGATTGCATAACGGATGTGCGTAACGGATACGTAGCGGATGCATAACGGACAAATTGGTACATTTTCCGCGCTAAAAGTTTTTGGGCAGCTGAAAACTTTCTGAGCAGTGAAACATCCATAAACGGATGCTGGACCGCGATAGAGAGGAAAGCAAAACGGAGGCAGTGAGTTACATCGTTGTTAACCACAACGGATGGCAAGCTTTTTTGTCCGTTTTACATCCTCTTTGCATCCGTTGGTGCAGTGTGACATGGGCTTAAATATTTCAATGTTCCATTTTAATGCCAATCACAATATTATTTGAGCATACATAGTAATACGATCATTCAACCTCTAATCTTTCCATCTAGTTATTGCTTTTATTTTATTATATAAAAATATGTATGCTAATATTCCCCCTATTTTTTATTTCTACCTCTATTCTAGCTTCAGGTCAGGCCAGCATTTCTAATCCTAGTGTTAATGAAGGTAAAGGTCCCCCTCGCACAAATGTGCTAGTAGTTTCCGGCTCTAGGGGGTGGTGCTGATCTCTGTTACAAAGCCAAAGAGCCAGCACTGTCCGAAGACGTCTGCATGGTCATGTGGCTAAATGCCAAAGACGCACAGAATGCTGTTACCTTCCCACCAAACTGATTCCTATTATTTTACATGCATTTTTACATGCTTTTGAACTGCTAGGTTGGCAGAAGCTGGGACAAGTAATGGGAGCTCACTCCGTTACATGGCATTAGGGATTCAAACTGCCGAACTGCCAACCTTTCTACTCAACAAGCTCAGCATCTTAGCCACTGAGCCATTGCATTATTATTACTCATGTTTATATTAAGATATAAGATATATATCTTTTCCTCCCTTGTGCCATCCATCTACTCTATCCATCATCTTTCCTTTCCTCTATTTGCCTCATTCTTGCCAAACACTGTAGATTCCTTCCCCCTCCCCCAAATCCATCATCATGTATCCCTCATATCAAAAATATGTGGATTTCTATTTCTTAACTGCTGCCTCAGGAGTATATTCTACATTTAGACTGGTCTTTCCTACACTTCAGAAAAATCTTAACCACTGTCTCCTAATCCATAATTTCAAAGTATCTATACTCTTACTTTTTTCCTCAGTGTCCACCTTGCACAATCAGATACCAGAGGGAAAAAAGTGATCTAATTATTATGTTCTTTGTTGTCATGGAAATTCCCTTCATGATCCTATCTAAATTAACATTCATTTCTTTCTTAAAATTAATCTCCTCTGTTTATTCAGCACATGGCTCATTCTAATCTATTCTTGAGTCAAATAGAACAAAACTATCTATCCCCATTTGTTTTCTGTCACCTGTGAATTCACAAAACATGGTGGTTGGCATAATACTCTCTTCTTAATATTTAAAATTAACTCATATATTTTTACCTTCCATTGTTATTTCTAAAGTGCTTTTAAATTTTAATTTTAGTTTAGTTTTATTTTATCTTCAGTTACAGAGTAGCATTCTCTGTATACCACAGATTGTTAGGGTTTGAATCTCCCAATTTTTATTCAAGCTTTCACCTCTTCCAATTCTTACCAGTTAAACTAGTGGGAAGCCGTATAAATCAAATATATAAACAAATAAATGTATATACATTGTTGTTTCATTTCTTTTGCTATTCTGAATTATTATTTTCTAACACATATAGTAACTGTTTCTATACTATATTCCTTTTGTAACTTTTTGTTCTTTGTCAAAATTCCTCAGAAGGATAATTTGTCTCTAGCATCTTATGTTTGGGAAGGGTCTCTGGTTTTGTTGTTCTTCAATATTTTATAAACATACTATATTCACAGGAATTGTATGTTCTATTACCTGATTTGCCTCTGATTTTAATTCTTTGTCTTTGAAAAAATTTGTTTTCTTTTAACAAAATTTACATTTAGGTTTATTGTCATTTCAGGATTATTAATATTGATATTCTTCAGTCTGACTGAAAAAAAATCACTTTAATAATTTCTGTTGACACTGCACCCTCATTGTCCAATTGTATACCTTTTATTAAGGTGTCCATATCAGCTGATAATCCATCTCAATTTTCATTTTAGTTGTACCTGAAATGTCATATTATTTCTCTGAAATAATCTTTGATGTTTACTCCAAATATTTTTTGCTGCTTGTTTTCAGAAGGAACTAACTTTTCTCAGTGTATAAAATATACAAAATGAGAAACCCATTAGGAATATAACTTCTTGTATTTTAGAGATTGGTGCTTGGTGTGAAAGTAAATAAAGATAAAAATTATTTAAGTATATATATGTATATGTCTGTATATCTATCTACCTATCTATCTATCTATCTATCTATCCATCCATCCATCATCTATCCATCTATTCACCTATCCATCCACATATCCACCCATCTGTCCATCCATCCATCCATCTATTTATCTATCTATCAATCTATCATCTCATGGGAAAGATGCATTTGGAGTAAGGAGTTTCAGAGAGTGTTATATGCACACCCCTCTCCACTCAAAAGCACCTTTTCTTTGAATCCAAACACTGCACAGCTGTGGAATATTCATATCAGTCAACATATGTATATCCTTTTAAAGTTTCCTCCAGCTCTGCCCCATGAAATTAGATTATAGTTACTGGAGTCTAGTTTGCACTATACAAATAATAAAAATAACTTAAGGGGATTCTGGAGGGATCTTTTCAACTATAAAAGAAATTATATATTTGTTGAAGTTCTATTGCCATCACAAGGCTTCATGCCTTTTGGGGTGTTCCGTTCCGCACTTACCCTTTGAGTGACATATCAGGAGTGTCATTAATAAAAAGAAGGAAAACAGCACACCAGAGGAAAATCTGAGTTGCGATATATACCTGAAATCAAATCTAGTTAATATGGCTACCTTGAGCAACGTGGTGACTTAGCGGTGAAGACGTTCACTTCCCATTCTAAGGGTTGAGAGTTCAATCCCAGAGAGTGACAGATGTTTCTCTATCAGGATGCAAAGAAAATATATCTGTTGTGAACTCCACATAGGCATCAGGAAGGCCATCCAGTCAGTAAACACTCAGCTCCATCCAGTTGCCCCAACTCCACCCTGAAGTAATAGATTCAGTGGTGATATTCAAGTTTTTACTACTATTTCTGTGGCTGTGGCTTGGTGGGCATGATGTGGCTTGGTGGGCTTGGCTTGGTGAGCATGACAGAGGAAGGATACTGTAAAATCCCCATTCCCTCCCCATTCAAGGAGAAGGATACTGCAAAATCCCATTCCCTCCACACCCCACTAATCCACTTTCCAGTCTGTTCTCCTGTGCAGGGGAACAAAAGAAGACCCAACTGATCATCTGGGACTCGGGAGGTAGCGAATAGATGGGGGTGGGGCCAACCAGAGGTAGTATTTACCAGTTCTCTGAACTACTCAAAATTTCCACTACCTATTCTCCAGAACCTGTCAAAACTGGCTGAATACCATCTCTGAAGGGATTTCAGTGTTGTAAAAAAAAGAGAAAAAAATGGCTTCTATACATTCATACATTTCATTTGATGGTCTCCCTCACTTTACATTTTATATTTATTTCATAATTTGGAATAATTTAGGAGAGAGAATCAAGACAACACACCAGCACTAGAATGCACAAGTTCCAATTTTGTGAACCTCTCACGGAAAAGCTTAAACAACAGGTGTACCTGAGTTGTCAGAATGCAATCTCCATCACCCACAAATGACAGTATGAGAGAAATCTGTGCAATAACTATACCATAACGGTTAGGGAGTTATAAAACTTTCTGTTTTTCTCTTCTGGGTATTTTTTTAAGTTCAAATTTATCCTTTCTTATGTATGTATGTATGTATGTATGTATGTATGTATGTATGTATGTATGTTTGTATGTGTGTATGTGCATCAAAGGAATCTTCCTCCCAAGGGAAAAGAAGGATTTAAACTCCTCTTTTCTGGGTCATCATCTTTAGGCTGCTGTTTCTATAACAACAAAAAATTTTCTACCTTCAGAGAATGGTTGTCGCAATTTATTCTTAAATATCCTCTCATCATTAGCTCTAACTTGAGATGGACCTTTTGGAAGTCTCACTAAAAACTTTTAAAGGAAGGCGAAGATCAAAAGCAAAATGGACCCACATCACACATATGGGTAGAGCTTTTCTGGGATATTTTTGAGGTTTCTTTGTAAAATATGCATATGTTTGGGTTTAAAGAACAATTTCCAGGAGTATACGATTCAAAAGATAGGAAACTATATTATCATTTGTTAAAAGTTCCAGACTTGGAACGTAGGTGACTTAGGGTTTCAACTGTGAATGACAAAGATACAAGGAGATTTGTTTTATTTTGGGGTGAGGGCCTTTTTATTGCATATTTTCAGTAGAACTACTTGAATCACTTACTGTAAAGAGTATTCAGTCCCACCAACTCATAATTCCCTCTGCTCTTCCTGGGAACATCAATCTCTTGATCTTCCATGTGTTTTAAAAACTCAAGAGATTGATATCCCTATGGCTTACACTTCAAACAAACAAATCCTACCTTGAAAGAGTCCATCTGCTTCAGAAAGAAATTCATAGACCTGTCATACCTTTTCTTCCCTTTTCTTGTGGAAAGATTGACTGGAAACATCAGTCTCCAAAGAAATTAATAGGCGGGAGAAAAACAGTGGTGGAACATAAGAAGGACATGGAATGGAGCAATAATAAATGTCATGAGGTTTCCTTCCTCCCTCCCTCCCCCTCCCCCTTCCTTCCTTTCTAGTATAAAACTTATTTCACCATCTTATTACTTCATTTATTACATAGAAATACACAAGTCTTCACATTCACTGCCTGACTGAACAGCCTGTTATAGATGCTGACATAACAACTGTAGATTGCCCCTCAACTACTAATTTAATTGTGTCAAAATGTATTTTTTTTCTTTCAAAAGAAAGATAGGGAAAAATCAAGAGGAAAAAAATTATTTACGAACATTATTATGTTCCACATCATGGCTTTCACCTGTTCAGAATGTTCCTCATGCTTCTCGAGAGCCTTTTGGAGGGCCGAAGCAGAAGGTAGGGATTGATAAACAGCTATGGTGTCTGGAGAAAAGTACAGAAAAATAAAAATAAAAGTAAAAATGCTTGTCTGAAAACTCTTTCAGTTAAAATGTTGACGAGTCTACCCTTTTGTTCTTTCGAGACAGAAACCATCTTAAATGCTGAGATGAATTTACTGTGCATTCAAGTATGCATTTTTCAAGTAAAATCCCAGAAGGACAGCAAAAGAAAGAACATGGTCTTTTCAAAAGATCTTGAATTATAATGCTAAGTATTCCCATCCAGTTTAAGGCAAGATTATTGGAACTGTAATAATTGTACATTGTCGGTATTGTTGGGAGCTTTCTTATCCCAACTCTACATTGTTAAAGGTCTATTTTAGAGCATGCTATTGCAGAAAAAAATGCATCATGCCCCTGAATATTACCTTGACAAGTTTTATTTTCAATTAAAAAAGAAAAGGAACTTTTTTTTCATAAAGCAAATAAGAGAAGTCAAAACATACTTCAAAAGGAGAACTATGCTGTAATGAAAGAACCATTTGTGTTTTACCAATTCCAAAGCTTTAATAAGAAGGAAAGCACTGCTAATTGTTATGTTCGTAGTTAAATTCTGTTGGAGTATTTTGTGATGATCCGGAGTGTAACATAAATGTAACAAAATCCAAAATGTAAATGAATGCCTCCAACTTGGTCCCACTGTTCAATAATTCTCAGCTGGAGATGAAACTTACACAAAAATAGTCTTCAAAAGAAAGCAATACAATCCGAACTGAATGAGCAGATAGAGATTGTTCGGTTCGTGGGAATGAGACTCAGAGATCAGCGCAACTTCAGCTCTTTTATTTAGTTACGAAAGTCTGTTCTAACCAGGAGCCGCGGCAACTCTTTTTATAGAGAGCTGCTCACGGCTAATGTCCAATGACGGCTACTTGTTTTTCCTGCCGCTTGAATTGGCCAATCATAGCCCTGCTATCATTGGCCAATCAGCGTTGAGAAAAGTAGCCAATTCAGCGTCGGGTATATTTGTTGTCAATAGGAATAGCCTATTTGAAGTATGTTAATATGAACACCCTCTCCTCTTGGTATGGTCCTACCGTTCATAGTCACGTAAGTAGGCAGGGCTTCTAGGTTGCCTAGTTGACCTGTGCAGTTTAGTTGTGTCGTCATCTTCAGCGGGTTTGGATGGATCGCTGTTTCTCCTGTCCTCTTTGTGAACTCCTTGGTCGCGTCAAGAAGTAGTCAGCCACGCCGCTCTCCGCCCGGTCTACTCGGGCTGGTTAGAGTCGGCCCAGCTGCTCCTTTTCGAACAAGCATCCAGGCGTCTACTTGTGCTTCTTGTTCCTCACCAAAAACTTCTATGGGTAGGTCATTGTTTTTTGCTTGCGTTTATTGGGAATATTGTTTATTGTGATTATTTTGATTTCTGCAGTTTCTTTTTTCTACCGGGAGGTTTTCTTTTTCTTACCGGAGGGTTCCCCTCCTTATTTGTTACTGAGGAGGTCCCCCCTTCTCTGGTTGGTCTGTTGCTGTTTTTTTTGTGTAAAGGTTGTGATGTTGTTGGTGTGTGTGTGTTGTTTCTTTGTGTCTGGTAATGTATGTCAGTGGTGTGTTGTAGTCTTCGTGATCATAACTGTTCAATGTGTCTTCACCATGTTCAGCTGTCATCTGTCTCAGTCTGTAAGACCGTGGTCCGTTATTTGTGTAATTGTTGCCGCACCCACAGGTGGGTGGCTGGTGAGTGTTTGTATACTAATTGTCCTGGTTCGAATTTGCAATACTTGCTCTATGAGTCGGTAGGTTTTTCGGTGGTGTATGTTGGGTGTAATCTATCTAATTGTGATCTTAGTTTCTGCCCATTAGTAATTCTACTGGGCTTTTATTTGTAGTGGAGTTTGGTGTTATGTGTTGTATTGTGAGCATTTTTTCTATTCTTTCTGGCATGTCCCGTGTCTAATTTGTCTAATGTTTTCCTTGGTATACCGGACCATGCATTCTGCCTACTGTTTGTCGCTGGTCGGCCTGGGGCTGTCAGTGCATGTGTATGCCATGTTCTGCTAGGAATTTCTTGAATGGTAATGCTGTAAATTGTGCGGCCGTTATTGGAGACGAGGACGTCTGGTAACCATGTGTAGTGAATAGTTTCCGGGAGCTGTTTGATAACTGATTCGTGGGTAGTAGAGTGCATGATGCTTACTTCCAACCAATTGGAGTATAGCATCTACTACAATTAGATATGCATACCCTTTTGTTGGCCCCACGAAGTCTATATGTATTCGTGACCAGGGGCCCTTTGGCATTTCCCAGTCCAGGACAGGTGCTGAAGGGGGTGTAGGCGGGAGTTTTGACATTTCCCGCAGGTTTTGACCCATTTCCCAATGTCTTTGTCCATCCCTGCCACCATACATAGCTCCTGGCCAGGAATTTCATTTGCACGATGCCAGGTGCCTTCGTGCAACATACACAGTACCTGGTTCTTGCAATTTTTGGGAATTATGACCCGATCACCCAAGTATACAACCCTTCAGTAATGACAGTTCCGTTTGTCTATTTTTAAATGGTTTGAAAATAACGTCTGTCTCGTTTTCTGGCCACCCTTTTCCTACCCAGTTTAAGACTAATAACAATGTCTTGTCTTTTGCTGTCATTCTGGCAATGTCGGCCGCAGTTATGGTAGGTTTGTCAAAGTCTCGATTTGTAGGGTGGAAGTGGTGTACCGGTCAGGTCCTCTATGTCTGGTAAGGGTGTGCGGCTCAAGGCATCGGCATGAGAAATGTCTTTATCGGGTTGATGGATTAGTCTATAGTTGTACGATGCCAGAAATTGCGGACCACCTTGTTATTCTCGGAGACAGTATGTTAGGGGTGGCTCTATTTCCAGCGAGTATGCCTAAAAGGGGTTTATGATCAGTCACAAGGGTAAAAGTCCTACGTGATAAATACTCATGGAAACGTTTACGCCGGATATAGCCACCAATGCCTCACTGTCCAATCGGCTATAGTTCCATTCAGTTTTTGAGAGGGTCTTTGAGTAGAAATGGGGCTTCTCTTCCATCCGGCAAGATGTGGCTCAGCATGGCTCCGACACCAAACGGTGATGCATCGCAGGTAACTGTAAGCGGTAGTCTCGCTGTATTGCATCAATACCACGTCGGAGGTGATGAGTCCTTTATCTGCTGGAATGCTGTCTCTTCACGTCGTCCCCAGGTCCAGATGGCCGATTTGTCTAAAAGCCTATGTAGAGGTTCTGCTGTTGTTGCCTTCTGTGGCAGAAAGATGTGTAAAAGTTTATAAGTCCCAGAAATGCTTGTAATTCAACTTTATTTTTAGGTCTAGGTGCTTCTTTTATTGCCTTGACCTTTTTGTCTGTGGGTAGATGCCCTCCTTATCGATTTGGTACCACAGGAATTCGAACTTTTGAGGTGCCCAATGTACACTTTTCTTTTTTTTCACCTTGAGTCCCACTTTTTGAACCTTTGCAAAACCTCTCTGAGGTGGGCTTCTAATTGTCTTCCGTCGTTTGCTGAGACGAGTACGTCATCAAAATACGGACTACTCCTTTTATCTCCTTGCAATAATTGCTCCATTATCTTTGGAATACCCCAGGGGCTACTCTGACTCCGAATTGTAGTCTTGTACATTTGAATGCTCCCCTATGAGTCACATGATGTTTATGCCTCTGCTGTTTCAGGGCCTACGGGCAATTGTTGGTAAGCTTGGGCAAGGTTGAAGCTTTGCGAAGACCTTGCCCCTTCCCAAGGAGGTGTAGTAGATGTAGTAGCATATCCGGAACAGGATATGCACTTTGTTGTAGTGCATTGGTTAGAGTAGCCTTATAGTCACCACAAATTCTCACAGACCCATCCGGCTTAACTGGGGTCAGTATTGGGTTTTCCATTTGGCGTGGTCAAATTGGTTCCAGAATGCCTTTTCTACTTTAGTTTGTTGAATTCTTCATCAATTTTGGGTTTTAGTGCGAAGGGGACTCACCTCGCCTTTAGCCTAATTGGAGCTATGGTTGGGTCTAGAATTGAATGAAATAGGGGACCCTTGGTACTTGCCTACTTCCCATCGAAGACATCCTGGAACACTCTCTCATCAGGATCTCCTCCCAGTCTGTGTCGGTGAATGTGGTTTATGCCGGTCACTCCGATTCCTAGAGTTTCGAACCACTCGAGTCCCAGCAGGCTTGGTTGGTTCCGTCTATGATGGTTAGAGGCAATATCTTTGGTGTTCTTTGAAGCTTATCTGGAAATGTCCAATCCGACTACCGGTATTCTGTTCCCTTGGTAGTCTTTTTAAATTAGCGATTGGTGTTCTAGTTCAGCTCTGCCAATGTGTAGTACCAGTCTTTTTTTTTTTTTTAATAAAGAATTTTATTAATTTTTAACAAAACAAACATAACATAACATAACATAAAAAACATTTATTCTCATATATTTCTTCCGGTGTGTCGGTTGGTTCATCAGTTTTTGTGCATTCATTTTATAGTGTCAATTACAATTATATTGCATAGCAATTTATATTATCAATCCATATCCTGATATTTACTAATCTTTCATTCTTTATGGGATATCAATACTTTAAACAATTTATTCTATAACAAATCAAATAATCATAACAAATTAATCCTAAAAAAAAAAAAAAACTCTTTATAAATATAGTATTAATATTCTATTATCTATTTTATCATCTGCCATTGGTAAAAAAGATCCCAAATTTCATAAAATTGTTTATCTTCTTCTCTCTAATTTCAAATGTCAATCTACTCATCTCAGCACATTCTAATATTTTCTTAATAATTTCTTCCTGTAGTGTAGTACCAGTCTTTTGATGGTATCTCATGATACCATCGATAAGTAAGATCCGGAATCAAACCTCCATCTTACATTCTTGGCCCTCGATCCGGACTGCTACATGTACTTTTTGCGCATTTGTTGTGTTTAGATGGCCGATGGTGATGTTTGATGAGTTTCCTCTCCTATAGTTTTCGCTTGGCCCTTGCCTTTGCCTTTGCGATTCTCGCAGCTCCACATTGTCCTTTCTTTATTTCTTGGTGGTGTGTTGTCCCTCCGTCTGGGGCTGTAGCTTTTTCGGTTCCGGCATACTCGTGCTATGTGACCCCTCGTTCACAGTACCAGCACACGGCGTCTAAGAACTGGCACTCAGAACGGGGGTGGCCTCCTCCACATCCGGCACACTGGAACCCCGACTTATGACCATTTTTTAATTGCCGTCTCACTCAGCCTGGAGTCTGTGGATTTCTTCTTCATCGTCCTCGTTGATTCCGGATGATCCACTGTCTGTATAACGTGCGGCGGTTTTGTGTGTTGCTTTTCTACCTTCTTCTCGTGCTCTGACTCATCTTGGTTGGTGTCTTTGGCGAGTTGGCATTCATCTGCTGCAACTTTGCCGCTGACTTTTTTGTTGCTTCTGCTGCCGTGGCTTCAGCAATAGCCTCGGTAATAGTAATCTTTTGGCTGGGTTACAGCTGGTTTGTAGGGTAAGGTCTCTTAGTCCGAGGACCATGCGATCCCTCATGGCTTCGTCCATGTTTAGGAATTCACATGCTCCTCCAATGTCCCTGAGAGTGACTACAAAGTCTGTGATGCTCTCGCCCTCCCTCTGGTCCCGCTTATAAAACTCATGTCTCCTGATGAGGCTGGAGATGGTCAGTGCATAGTGAGCCTTCAGCAGCTTCTCTAGGTCTGGCCAGGCCATCTGCTTCACATTGTCTGGTTTTGCTAGTGCCTTGGCCATCTTGAACACTGTGGGCCCACAATGTGTCAGGAATACAGCTCGCTCTTTTGCGATTGTCCGAGATTCCTTGCAGGTCGTTACTCTCCAAGAACATGAGGAATCTATCGATATAGGATTCCAGTCCTCTGCTGCTGGGTTGAAGGGTACGGGTGGTGAGTTGGTTCCGGACATTTCATCTGCTCAGTTCTCGATGCCACGTGCCCGACTGATCTCCTTCTCAGAATCCCACCTTTATTGCCAGTGTTCGGTTCACTGGAATGAGACTCAGAGATCAGCGTAACCTCAGCTCTTTTATTTGGTTCCAAAAGTCTGTTCTGACCAGGAGCCGCGGCAACTCTTTATAGAGAGCTGCTCGCGGCTAGTGTCCAATGATGGCTACTTGTTTTTCCCGCCACTTGAATTGGCCAATCATAGCCCTGCTATCATTGGCCAATCAGCGTTGAGAAAAGTAGCCAATCAGGGTCGGGTATTTGTTGTCTCAAAGGAATAGCCTATTTGAAGTATGTTAATATGGAACAGAGATGAAATAAAAAACCAAACAAACTACAATGAAGAAATTTCTACAACAGACCAGGATAAGTAATTACCAAATTCAAGGACATAACTAGGCACAGTCTGTTGGAAGGATGTCAACCAAGATAATTTCAGCCCAAAATAAAACATGCTTTGTTTCTGACAATGCTGTATTTTAACCATCTTTTATATACTATTCTCCCCAGCTGCCACCAATGAGGGGGATCATGGCCACTTCCTTTCTCATAAGCCAAGTTGTTTCCTTCTCTATTCCTCCCTGAATGTCCTAGGATGCAGAGGGGATGGGCCTGGTTCTTCCTCTGGCTGCCCAACCGGCCTCTGCCCTTCCCTGGCCTCCTCCACAACCTCCAGAGCCACACTTCCACTCCCTATTGGCTGTGCCTCCTCTCCCTCAGAGTCTGACTCTACCAAAGGCATGACATATTTAAAGAATCATTTGCCATTTAAATTCCAGATATTTGGTGTTGTGAATCCTCTGATCCTTTTTTCAGGTCAGTCTGCTTAACTCTGCTTATTCCAAGTTCAGTGTGTCACTCTCTTAACTGAAGTAGCTGAGATTATTTCCATTGCTTAGAATACTAATCATGCAAAATGATTCCACTTCTTTGTTTTGGGGCATTTTCCCTTTCAGCCCTGTTAAAAATAACATTGGAGGATCCAATTCCTATATTTTCTGAAATATGACATTAGCAGATTTTAATATTTATTTTCAATAGTTCCTAGTTTCAGCAATCTCTGGATGATAATACTTTTCATGGATCTTAAAGAATGATATCCAGAAGAAGGCTACCATCTAGACTTATTTCCAGAAGATTCAGTATAGAATGAAGGATATATCTTGCAAAAAATCAGATTCCAATTGAATGTTTGGGGAAAAAATGTAGCAGTAAGAGAAAATTGACAAAGGAACCAGTTTATCCAAACAGATAATTGTCTTTCCTTTAGTGGAAGCATTCAAGCAAAAAAGTTGAACAACCACCTGTGAGAGATCCTAAACAATGAGGTGATGAACTAAATAATCCAATTCAAGAGTATTTTGAAAGAGGTAATATTATATACTCCTAAATTGCCAAAATTCTATTTTTAAAAATATGTATGTTTGTTCAAACTTTTTTCTTAATATAAAGTACAAATAGAAATAAAGAGAATGGAAAAAGGGGTAAGGAAAGGGGATAGAGAGAGGGAAGGGAAAAAAGAAATAATTAACAAAAGAAACAAAAAACACTAACTTTCATTTTTTTCAGTGCAATAAGGTACATACGGAAATAAAAGTATAGCAACAACTTTAAATTATAACACATAGTAACTACTAGTCATTTCTATAGCAGGAACCTACTTAATTATCAAAACTCAAATGTTCATTTTTTTTCTTTTCCTTTTGCCATTTTCACCAGTTCCATCATCTTGTTCTATTTATTCCTCCACTATGGAAGTTAACACTTTGTTCCCTTTCTGAGAGTACAGAATTGTTGCAGCCATCAAGATATATAACTACAAATGAAGAAGAATAATTGTAGCTCTGGTTGAAAACAGAACTCCTTACTAGCACTGATGCTACCTAATTAGGGTAATGAAATGTTTGCAAGAAAACAAGCAAGCTCAGAGAGCATCCTTCATATACCTACAAAACTCTATTTTTTTTGTATGTGTAATAGCTCCAGAAGAAAAGTTTCTGGTTTCCATAAAACATCAATTTTCAAAATCTTCTGAATTAAACCATGAATCTGTACCCAGTATTTCTTTGCCTTGTCACAGATCCACCCCATTTGACAGAAAACACTCTACTTACATTTGCATTTCCAACAAACCAGTGGTGGGATTCAAAATTTTTACTACCGGTTCTGTGGGCATGGCTTGGTGGGCATGGTGTGGCTTGGTGGGCATGGCAGGGGAAGGATACTGTCAAATCCCCATTCCCACCCCACTCCTGGGAGAAGGTTACTGCAAAATCCCATTCCCTTCTCCACCCTACTGACCTGCTTCCCAGCTCTGTTCTCCTGTGCAGGGCAACCAAAGGAGACCCAGCCAAACAGCTGGGACTCGGGAGGTGGAAAATAGATGGGGGCGGGGCCAGTCAGAGGTGGTTTTTGCCGGTTCTCCGAACTACTCAAAATTTCCACAACCAGTTCTCCAGAACTGGTCAGAACCTGCTGAATACCAACTCTGCAACAAACATTTGAAACACCCTTATACATCTTTAAATATTAAAATTAAATATCACCGGTATTTAACTATTTCATTTTATAGAAATTTTCCTGAAGATTACAACTTAATATGAATTTCAGTCCTTTATTCCCATTATGTTTCAATTGCTCTAACATTATATTATAACCAACATTCTGGACCCAATGAATCATACAATGTTTAACAAATTAACTTTCAAGGTTTAACTCTAATAGCATTTTATAAATTTTAGCTATAAGATGTTCATGATATTAATATAAAGTATTGTTTCAAATGTATTTCTAGCAGCTTCAAACCACAATTTTTTTGCCAAAATTCTCAAATAGTATTCTGAGAGATCTTCAGGGGCATGGTTTTGCAGATGGAACTTATTTTAAATTATATTATAAATTATTGCCTCGGCTGTGTACCTCTATTCTAATTTCTAAAGAACTAAATTCTTGTTTCTTTGTGTTTTCTTATTTCAGTTTATATCTACCTTTTTGTTTGTAGGGCCTCAGCTAAACTTAAAACATAGACAGTTAAAATCTGCAGTTATTGATCCAACTGCCAAAGGCCTCTCTTCCATAGAGAACACAAATTGTAAATCATCCAAAGAATAATTTATTTGAGAAAGCACTTTCTGTTGATTAGAAAGGAGGATATGTTCAAACCATGAGTTTAAGGTTTATTTGTTCTTTTCTCATCAGTCTTGTTAGGTACATTTTTAAAAATGCCCTTTTAAGATTAATCAGAGGATTTCAGATATTCATTTTGCATCCAATCCTTATGAAAGATAATATAAAATAATCAATGACTTCCATATTAAACTGTGTGTATGGAGTCTCGATGATCAAAAATGCCATTAGAGTCACAGGACAAATGCAAAACTAACTCACTGTCTCCCTTGTTGCTTTCCAGTCTCATCCAATGAAATGGCTGATATAAATTATTCATATTAAGTCCCTGTACAACCACAGTCATGATTTGTTATTTGGGGTCTGCTATTGAAGATAGCTCAGAAAATTATTTAATAAGTCAAAATTAGGAAGATCAGGCTAGCCAAACCATATTATATGACCCGGGGTATAACACAAAAATAACAGTCACCAAAGTAGAATAAATTCCCTTTAATGCCTCCAACTTGGGCCCAATGTCCAATTATCCTCAGCTGGATAACAAACTCTTCAAAAAACAGTCTACAAAGGGCAGAAATGCAGTCTGAACCCAAAGCAAGGAGAATTAGAAATAAAATACCCAACACAAACCACACTGAAAAATTAATATGGCAGGCCAGCATAATAAATTGCAGACTTCCAAAGGATAACGCAGCACCCACAGTGGGGAGGACGCCAAAACCCAGATAAGGCTCGACCAAGATAATGCATGCTTTGTTTCCAGCAAGGAGCCCTGTGCAAATGCCCCATTTATATCCTGTTCTCCCAGCTGCAACTAATGAAAGGGATCAGGGTATTCTCTCTCATAAGCCACATTGCTCCCTTCTCCATTCTTCCCTGTATGCCCTAGGATGAAGAGGGGATGGCCCTGGCTCTTCCTCTGAATGCCCATCTGGATTGTGTCCTTCCCCCATTTCTTCCACAGCCACCAGAGCCACACTCCCACTCCTTGTCAGCTGCCCAATCTCCTGCTCAGAATCAGACTCCAACAAGACATGAGAAGTTCTTTATAAAGTCTATTGCCTTCTACTTCACCTCTATCTTGTAAAACATGGGTGCTGACCTTTGAACCAAAGAATGGGAGAAGCTAAAGAATTTTGACAAGCAAAGTCAATGAGGAAACCAGCTTCACTTAAAAACCATGTTATTAACTTAATAACTACAATGATTCACTAAACAACTGTGGCATGAACAATCATAAAATGGGACAAAATTCATTTAATAAATGTTTCAGCAACATAAATTTTGGGCTCAGTTGTGGTTGTAAATTGAGGGCTATCAGTATTCCAATCTGTCATAATGTGGGTACACATGGTTACAAATTTATATGAAAGAAAATGAAAATAATCTAAAAAAGACTATATTTACAAAGAAGCTGAGTGTGTTGACCCGGTGTGTTACATAAATGCAACAAAATCCAAAACATAAATAAATGTCTTTTAATGCCTCCAACTTATCCCCACTGTTCAATAATTCTTAGCTGGAGATAAAACTTATTCAAAAATAGTCTTCAAAAGAAAGCATACAGTCCGATCTTAAGCCCATGTCACACTGAACCAACGGATGCAAAGAGGATGTAAAACAGAGAAAAAAGCTTGACATCCGTTGGAAAACGCGATGTACTCACTGCCTCCGTTTTGCTTCCTCTCTATCTGTCCAGCATCCGTTTATTGTTTCATCCGCTTCCGAAAGTTGTGGCTTGCCCAAAACTTTTTGCGCAGAAAAATGTATCCAGTTTGTCCATTTCTTGCATCTGCTACGCATCCACTACGCAATCCGTTACGCATCCATTATGCATCCGCTATATCCGCTAGGCATCTGCTGCGCATCCGCGCAACTCGCATCCACTCGGATTGCAGGCAGGAAGCAGAACGGATGCAGAAACGGATGCAAGCATGGAAACAAAGCATTTAAACGGAAAAAACGTTCACAGAGGGGACCTATCTTGGATATTAAGGATGTCTAGAGGATGCCTAGAGGATGCCTAGAGGATGCCTAGCGGAAAACCTATATTTTCCAATAAAAAGGGGGAGCAACTCATCTGCATCTCACTTTCAGAACAGCAAGCCCAGCGGTGCAGACCTCTGCAAGCCTTCATCTGGCTCTTCCTCTTCCACAGCATCCAATCATATCCACCGTGGATTTGTAACAAAGTCTCTTTTGCAGCCACCATCATTCTGCAACAGTGCGAAGCCATCTGCAGGCTCTGTGAACTCTACTGCGAGAAGAAAAAGAGGCAGCCAAAAAGATCTGGGTCCAAAGATGTGTTTCGCCAAGAAAAGCAGAGTACGGAACTGTACAGCAAGCTGATGGTGGAGCTCAGGGGAAAAGAAGACACTCGGGCATTCCCAGAAACTTTCATGAGGATGTCTCCAGCCATGTTTGACGAAGTTGTGCAGCGCCTTACACCCAGGTTGACCAAGCAGAGCACCCAGCTTCCACCCCAGGCTGGAAACCTGTTGGTCAAGGTGGCACTCACTCTGTGCCACCTGGCCTCAGGGACCACCTACAGGAGCATGCAGTACGGCTGAGGGGTTGCCATCCAACACCAATCAGCATTGTGGTCAGAGAAGTGATGCAGGCCATCATCGAAGAAATACAAGGAGAGAGCTCCTCCAGTACCCCTCCACTGAAGAAGGGGGAGAAAAGTTGCAGAGCAGAAGTTGGAATTTCCACACACCGTTTGGAGCCCATAGATGGCAAAGCACGTGGCCTGCAAAGCTCCAGTCAAGTTGGGGTCCACTATATTTCAAACTACAAGGGCTCTTCAGCATCATCCTCTTCGCCATGGTTGATGCTGACTACAAGTTTCACTGTACATTGATGCCTTCAGGCAATGCTCATCTTTCAAAGATGCCCAGGGTATACAACGCCAGTCACCTCAAAGGAGGAGCTTGGAAGGCAACCTCATTGTGGGCTTCCCGCAATCCAGACCCCCTGCCCAACGACACACAAGATGTGCCCTACTTCATCGTGGGGGATGACGCCTTTCTCCCTCACAACCTACCCTCATGAATCCCGACACTCCAGACTTCCTCACCCGTGAAGAGAGGATCTTCAACCCACAGGCTGTCCAGGGCAAGGCGGTGGTGGAGAACGCTTTGGCATCCTGGCCAACGGTTCCAGGTACTTCTCACCAACCATGCAGGATTGCCCAGAGACTTGTGAGAGGATCATGGAAGCTTGCTGCATCCTGCACAATCTCAATGCGCAACCCACTTACCCAGTTCTTGCAGAACAGGTTTCTGGACCTCAACAAGGCAATGGGGACATGGAGCCCTGGGGAATGGAGGAAGGGCGAAAACCTGTATGGACACTCGAGATGTGGCAAGGCCCCCAACAGAGCCTCACGTGAGGGAAAAAGCAGTGCAACCTCCTGAAAACACTTGGTGCAAACGTCCCAGCTGGAAGCAGTGGAGTGGCAAGACAGGACGTGTAGATGCTTAATGGATGCTTCCTTCAGCTGTCTCATAACACGAATTGAGATTGGCCATGTATGTTGGGTTGGCCTACAATGAACAGGGCGTTTAATAAAGAGTTGTGTTTATATTGACAGGTGTGGATAATTATTAACATTATTATTGATATAAAGGGCCATAAGGTGTGGCACCTGGAGGGTGGACCATACAGTCCCACTATGCTTGCACTGGGGTTTATCTATTCCACATGCTATCCTAACCCATCCCAAAGCTATCCTTTAACCCATCCCACAAGCATGCTAAGGCTTAAACCATTTCTAAAAGTTCCACCAAGACTTTATTAAAAAAAAAAGAAATGAAAGCATGTGTGAATCATAAATAGACTTTATTAACAACAAGCTATGAAACAAAAAATGAGTCTCTGGCACTCCTCTGGGTCGCCTCAGTCCAGGGGTGAAGGGTGCAAGGTGCTGTGGAGGGTGGCTGGTGCTGGAGTGCCTTTCGTCAGCCCTCCAGAAGCCAGAAGCAGCAGAAGCCCCAGCCCCAAGAAGAGCAAAGCCCGTGCTGCAGAAGCCCCAGCAGAAAAACCAAGAGGTGAGGGCCAGGGTGGTGGGATGGTACCCTGTCCCTCTTGCAAGGGCTTGGCAGCAGATGCTGAGCGCTTGCTGTGCTTCTTTCATGTTGTGGGGTTTTGCTGGCTGGCAGGAGGCTGGCAGAACCCAAGGCTGGCAGCAAGGCTTGCAGGGAGCTGGCCAGCAAGGCTGGCAGGAAGGCTGGCAGGAAAGGCTGGCAGGCAGGCAAGGCACCAATGCTGGCGCAAGCAGGCAGGCAGACAGCAAGGCTGGCAGGGAGGCTGGCAGGCAGGCTACAAGCAGGCTTGGCAGGCAGGCAGGCACCAAGGCTGGCAGGAAGCTGGCACCAAGGCTGGCAGGGAGGCAAGCACCAAGGCTGGCAGGAAGGCTGGGCAGGCATGCAAGGCCCAAGGCTGGCAAGGCCAGACATGAAACCAAGGCTGGCATCCAGCAGGCAGCAAGGCTGGCAGGAGACCGGCTGCGCAAGCAAAGGCTTGCAGGAAGGTTGCAGGCAAGGCTGGCAGCAAGGCTCGCAGGCAGACAATGCAGGCAGGACAGGCCAAGGCAGCCAATCCGCCGGCAGCAGGTCTTTCCTCTGAATGGCGAACCTGCTTCCGAGCTTGCTTCCGTTATATCCGCGGGGCTGACGCAATGCATCCTCTCGCATGCGCAATTAATGCCAGACAAATCCATTAGGCTTCCGCTGGGCATCCTCTTCCATCTGGTTACACGTCCGCTGTGCATCCACTGTATCCGTTTCCGTGTCTACTTTGCTGAGGGCCCCCTGCCAAGCCATAGCAGAACCATGCCATCCGCTCTCATCGCTTCCATCCGCTGGGCTTCCGTTCCGCATCCGCTTGCATCCGCCCTGCGTCCTCCCCGCGTCCGTGTTATCCGCTCCGGTTATGCAAATTTTTGCCCCTTTTGAGAGCGGATAGCAACGGAAGGAACATTTTGCTCATCCGTTGTGTCCTTTTTGCATCCGTTGGGCGGCGTGACATGGGCTTTAATGAGCAGATAGAGGTGAAATAAAAAAACCAAACAAACTACAATGAAGAAATTTCTACAACAGACCAGGATAAGTAATTACCAAGTTAAAGGAGATAACAAGGCACAGTCTGTTGGAAGGATCCCAACCAAGGTAACGTCAGCCCAAAATAAAACACACTTTGCTTCTGGCAACACTGTGTTGTAACCATCTCTCTTATATACTATTCTCACCAGCTGCCACTAATGAGGGGGATCATGGCCACTTCCTCTCTCTTAAGCCAAGCTGTTTCCTTCTCTGTTCCTCCCTGTGCGTCCTAGGATGCAGAGGGGATGGGCCTGGTTCTTCCTCTGACTGCCCAGTCAGTGTCTACCTTTCCCCAGCCTCCTCCACTACCTCTGGAGACACACCTCCACTCCCTGTTGGCTGTTCCTTCTCTCCCTTAGAGTCTTGACTCTACCAAGGGCATGATACTGCATTTTTCTATGTACCCTCTCACAATGGTTTAAATGTAAACTCCACACAATATATTAAAATTATTTTTTCTTGATGTTCTCAAGTTCTCCCAAGCTAACTTCTTTTAAACAAAAACTAAAGCTAAGTGTGACTTCAGAATTATATTATGTATGCAAAGATTTATTTATAGTGCATCTTTCACAAACACATGATGTTAGAGGGCAGATTTTGCATGAATCGATTTCAACTGTACGTATTTCTTAGTACGATTCCAGATTGTGTTTCAATGAATCTCACATATTTGCTCTTAAAGTTCTTGAAAAAAACCATCTAAATTTGCTTACATATATTTCAATCTGTGATTACAGGAGAAACTGTGTTAATAAGAAAAGATAAATAGAAAACTGAAATAGAACAGATAAAATATATATTAAGAGACAAGTGGATAAAGACAGGATTAGAGAAGAAAGGAAGAGAAAAATGGAAGAGAAGTTACAAAGGTTTAAAATAAGATGTAAAGAAACAAGATTTATTCAGAAATAGTGGGTAAAAATATGAT